>JAUPFT010000018.1:15506938-15769438 GCA_036936625.1 Parnassius smintheus behrii
TCTCTCCTCTATCGAAATAATAGTGAATTAAAGATGTCAACTTCAATAGGGCGTCATCCGTTGACCTTCCTTTGCGAAACCCATACTGATAATCAGTTAATAGTTTATTTTTCTCTAAATAAATAATCAACCTACGGTTGATCAACCATTCCACAATTTTTGACATGGTAGACAGCATAGAAATCGGTCTATATTTCTAGACACCTTGTTTGTCCCCCATTTTAAAAATTGGAGACACGATAACCGTTTTAAATAAAGCGGAAAATATTCCCTGTTCTAAGCTAAGATTACAAAGATGTGCAATTAGTTATACAAGGTACTTTTTTGCTAATTTGACAAACCTAGTGGGAATGCCGTCAAGACCTGGTGCACTGTCAGATTTTAGTTTATTTATTATTTTATTAATTTCATATGGGTCTGTGAGTGCGAAAGACATAGATTGAAGCTGAGAGTTTGATTGTACAAACGCTTGCCTTGCTAATTCGAGCTCCGTTTTATTTAGTTTCTGTAGGATGACGTCAGCCAGACTTTTACCAATGGTTGTGAAGTATGTGTTGATCTTGTTTAACGATTCCTTTGTAGTGCTCCCAATCTTAAGCAACTCTGGAGACACACCGTTTTTCGTTTTCATATTACATATATCCTTATCATATTCCAGTTTATTTTTTTTTGATATTTTTTCACTTTTTAGTAGTTCCTTTTGATAATACTGCTGCTTCAAAGATTTTAATATTTTATTGCAAGTGTTCCTATATTTTTTATATGTGTTAATTGTGTCTTCATTCGGTCGTAGTTTGGCCCTTTTATGCAACTTATGTCTTTTACGAATTGATCTTACAACGCCTATCGTGATCCAAGGCTTAAGAGATGCTTTCTTTTTGGGTATGTACTTAGTGCTAGTGCACTCGTTAATGATATTCGTAACAATATTGACAAGATGTTCCGCAGTTTGGTTTACATCACGCAACTTAAAAATAATGTGACATGGCACTTGGATTATTTAACGCCCGGACGTAGTCTAGTACCTGTTTTGTGTGTGTGCTTTTTATCTTTGGCAGTCGGTCGTTTTTTATTTGTAACAGGATAGGACTGTGATCAGTTAATGGTGGAAAAACCATGGTTTGCCATTTTTCAGTCGTATTTATCATAAAGTGATCGAGACAGTTGTTTAGCTTCGTTGGATGTGTAACACCTTGTTCTAAACCATTAGTAGCTAGTATGCACAGATTTTCATTTAATTGATTATTATGAATGTCGAAAGGCATCGTATTAATGTTTATATCACCTGTAAGAATGATGTGCCTGTTAGAGGATTTTTGTAATAAGCTATCTAAGCATTGTAGATATCGTCGAGGGTTTGCGTAACAGGGTGGTCGATATGAACAAATAACCGAAAACCTATCTACTTCAAGTACAAGGCAGTTTCCCTCTATTACGTCTGGTTCAGAGGCGATAACTGTAAATACCTTACGAACATATACCACTATGTCATCAATCTGATTTATAGGCTTTTTAGAGTAATGTACATTGTAATCGGTATTATTTGGGGGAGGGATATCCTTTCTTGACCAGCATTCGGTTAAAACTATCATATCCATTGTTTTATCAAGTGCCGATAAAAAAGCCAATAGCAGATCGAAGTTGCGGTTTATACTCCGCATATTTGCAGTAAGGATGCAAAAAGTTTCGGAACCATCAGACATTGCAAAAGTTGTGAGCATTGCGACACATCGTCAATCAGAGTACAGTTGGATTTATATTTATCCAATTCAGATGTAATATTATTATTAAACATATTGAATTTTAATTGTATAAACGCAGTTTCATATGTTTGCCTTTTTTACATGCGATTTGATAATTATTAGCAAATGTCAAGGCGTCGCAAAAACGGTACAATATTATGACAATATAAATAACAATTCGTTTTAAAATGAACACTTGCTTTGCAATATGTAAATGTTTATAAATTATATATTTTAGTGAGATATAAATAAAAAGATGTGCAACATTGTGTGATGTGTGGTAAAAGTATTTTGTTTTGTGTATTGTGTACATAAGAAAAATATTTTGCTTTTTAAAATGTAGTAACCGGCCTTTGAAAAGATAAAATTTAGTATAATTTTTATACAATTAAACTTATTTTCTACTGTAAATAATAATTGTGCCTCGGGCTGGAGTTTGCGTTTACGTCAGAGAGGACATCTGTTCTCGACGCCTCGGCAGACTTGAAGGTTCGGACCTGTCCCTCCTGTGGCTACGCGTGGACTGCGACGACTACCCGCGCGTCTACGGGTGCCTCTATAGGTCCCATAGCGGTAATGCCGAAACAGACCGATTCTTCGACCACGTCCAAATGGCTGCAGATTCGTTGCTACAGCAGATCCCCTCCGCAGAGATCGTGATCCTCGGCGACTTTAACGCCCATCACGCCGAATGGCTTGGTTCACGTTTAACCGATCACGCGGGGAGATCTGTTCATGATTTTGCCTTGGCATATGGTCTGACACAACTGGTTACTTCGCCTACGCGGATTCCAGATGTGGAGGATCATGCACCTTCCCTGTTGGACCTTCTGCTGACCTCTCACCCGGACGGATATCAGATTTCCGTCGACGCCCCTTTAGGCTCCTCGGACCATTGTCTGGTCCGGAGTGTTGTGCCACTCACGCTGAAATCGCGGTTGCATTCTGCAGGCTGCCGCCGTGTTTGGCACTATAGGTCAGCCGATTGGGATGGGATGCGTTCTTTCTTTGCATCCTACCCTTGGGGGCGGGTTTGCTTCTCGCCGGATGATCCCAACGTTGTTGCGGATTCTGTTACTGATGTGGTACTTCAGGGTATGGAACTTTTTATTCCTTCCTCTGTGGTGCTCATTGGAGGCAAATCTCAGCCATGGTTTGGTCGCTCCTGTAAATTAGCATCATGCTATAAGCAGGAGTGCTACCAAGCCTGGGTTGATGCATCAGCGTCCCGGGATGTAAACACCAGCGCTCTAAAAAAGAAGTATAATTCCGCCTCTAGGTCCTTCAAAAGAGTCATTGCCAAGGCAAAGTCAGAGCACATAGGCAGAATTGGCGAGAAACTAGTTCACCTTCCTTCTGGAACCCGTGCATTCTGGTCTCTCGCCAAGGCTGTCCAGGGGAATTTCTGTCAGCCATCTCTTCCATCTCTGCACAGGGAGGACGACTCACTGGCCCATACTGCAAAGGAGAAAGCCGATCTTCTAGGCTCTTTCTTTGCGTCTAACTCGACTCTCGATGACGGGGGGAGTACGCCGCCGACCATCCCGCGGTGTGAGTGCTCCATGCCAGAAGTGCAGTTTACACAGCGCTCGGTTCGCAAAGCACTCCTCTCCCTGGACATCCACAAGTCGAGTGGGCCTGACGGAATCCCCCCAACTGTGCTGAGGACGTGTGCTCCAGAGTTGGCACCGGTTTTAACGCGTCTTTTTCGGTACTCCTACTCCCTAGGCGTAGTCCCGAAATCATGGAAGACGGCTTTCGTCCACCCGATCCCTAAAAAAGGCGACCGCTCAGACCCGTCCAACTACCGGCCAATCGCCATCACCTCCTTGTTTTCCAAAACAATGGAGTCCATTGTAAACTGCCAGCTCATGAGGTACCTTGAGCGTCACCAGCTGATTAGTGACCGCCAATACGGTTTTCGCCGTGGTCGGTCAGCTGGTGATCTTCTGGTCTACCTCACTCACAGATGGGCGGGGGCAGTAGAGTTCAAGGGGCAAGGGGTATCATTGGCCGTTAGTTTGGACATTGCGAAGGCCTTCGATCGGGTTTGGCACAAAGCGCTTCTTTCGAAGCTCCTTTCCTATGGGCTTCCCGAGAAATTGTGCGATTGGATCGCCAGCTTTCTTGCAGATCGGAGCATCAAGGTCGTTGTAGACGGTGCAAGCTCCGATTGCAAGCCTATTAATGCTGGTATTCCACAGGGCTGCGTGCTATCGCCAACGCTGTTTCTTCTGCATATCAATGATATGTTGCATACCCGTAACATTCATTGCTATGCAGATGACAGCACTGGTGATGCTCTTTACACCGGCCGAGCCAATATTTCTCGGGAAAACGTCTCCGAGTGCCGGGACAAACTTGTGTCTGAAGTCGAGTCTTTGCTGAACAGAGTCTCGGATTGGGAACGACTAAATCTAGTCCAGTTTAACCCCCAGAAGACACAAGTTTGCGCGTTAACCGCTAAAAAGAACCCCTTTGTCGTATCCCCTCAGTTTCAAGGCACTCCCCTTGTTGCCTCAGCCAGTATCGGAATCCTCGGCGTCGACATATCGAGTGACGTGCAGTTTCGTGGTCACTTGGAAGGGAAGGCCAAATTGGCCTCTAAAAAGCTTGGCGTGCTCAGCAGAGCGGGACAGTATTTCATGCCGGCACACCGCCTGCAACTTTACAAGGCGCAGGTTCGGCCGCACATGGAATACTGTTCCCATCTCTGGGCTGGGGCTCCCCAGTACCAGCTCCTTCGACTTGACCGCATCCAGCGCAGAGCGGCTCGAATCGTCGACGACCGAGTGCTTTCCGATCGGCTCGATTCACTGGCGCTGCGAAGAGATGTTGCATCTCTTTGCGTTTTTTATCGCATCTATCACGGGGAGTGCTCTGAGGAATTGTTCGGATTAATCCCAGCCGCCAAATTTCGTGAATGCACTACACGGCAAACGTCCCGATACCATCCACACCATCTGGATGCTTGGGGGTCCACCACTGTACGTTTCACTAGGAGTTTTCTTCCACGTACAACCTCTCTGTGGAATAGTTTACCACCGGCGATTTTTCCGGACCGATACGACCTGGGGACCTTCAAGAAAAGAGCTTACTCCTTTCTAAAGGGCCGGCAACGCACCCGCAATTCTCCTGGTGTTGCGGTTGATCATGGGCGGCGGTAGTCACTTAACATCAGGTGCCCCCTCTTCTATAAAAAAAAATAAAAAAAAAAATAACTTGAGCATGCAAAAAATTAAAGTTACTAGTCATTTTTCCCTGAGTTTTTACAGATCTGCCTCGCAATCAATACGAATTTGTTTCATACCCTCTTCTTTTCTTAAGTATATGCGTCCAAACGAAACCCAGCAGAATGTATGCAAATTCTCTACTCATATAAAACAGCTTTCTAGCATTTGCTGTCAAGGTTTCTGTTACATATATTGGTGTACGAGTCTAATAAAAGCTGCCGATTGAATTACTGAAATTGACACTTTAAATATCAAAAACCAATTAGAACTTAAAACACACTTATAATTAATTACACTTAACACTTTAGTTTGCTTTATTTTGCTCCGAAGTCTTCGCTTGTATCGTCAATTCAATACTGTCTCGGTCGCGGTCTTTACCGTCTTTATATAGAACCTTTTCTACTGAAACATCCAGAATGTTCGAGTATATACTGGTCTCGACCAACTAGGTGTAAAAATTTCTAGTATGGAATTTTCTAGAAAGCTCTCTTAGTTCTGCTACACGATACTAGACGGCGCTAGTGGGAAAGTTCTAGTATGCAATTTTTAGAAAGCTCTCCTATGTATACTATTCAATACTAGATGGTAATAGTTGCATTAATGATATCATGCAACAATATAAAAAGAAATTGGTGAAATATTGCTATGCCGATGACACACAACATATTCAACTATAAACCTTCTCTCTTGATCACAGCTTTGTGTACACAGTTTTGTTTGTAATTTTAATAAAATTGACAATTATTATAAAACATGCAGACTGTGGCGGTCTGACAAATTTTGATACTGCAACAATAAGTTCATATTTAATAGAACTGCGTTTATTTTGACCAGTTATGTACTTATTATTAGTTCAGCTAGCAGTAAGTAGATGGCGCTATTATTATATTAAAACTATGACCACCAAAACTTTGCCCTCTAGTACTCAGACTCAATAAGTTGAGGTGCAATTGGAGTGGCTTTATCGCACAACAAAGCCGCTCACATTTATATAATACATAAATTTGGCAAAATTTATGTATTATATAAATGTGAATTACATAATAAATGCAAATGAGGCTAAATGTCATTAGTTTTTTATTTTACGTTAGATAGTACTGTCTTGAAAAAGTAAATACATTGATAATATTGCAGACCGTCGACGTAGTTCAGTTGATTACACAAACGGTTTAAACTAATTTTTGGCTATATTTATAAATATTTTATTTATTTTAATTAAACACATCAATCGTATAAAATAGATATTAACATCTAAAGGAAGGAAGATACGTAACTCTCAAGTTCCGTAATTGGGTAAAAAGTAGCCTATATATATTATAGTGTCAGATCCCTAACTACCTATAGACAAAATTTCATGAAAATCTGTTCAGTAGTTTTAGTGTGAATCTGGAATCTGTGTATTTCAGATATATTATATAGACAGACAAAAATTCTAAAAATCACTAATTTGGATTCAGTGCCTTTTATTTCGTCCCCTGGACTTTTTTTCCCAGTAGATATTCGAATTACAGACACGATTTAGTAGTGGTGGCGTTAAAGAATCCATTATTATTTCGCGAATATCGATACAGAGTTGTAGAGGGAACCTAAAATAGGTAACGGGCAGCAGCATCTACTAAATCAACAACTGAAAAATCAATTGCAACCCGCTTGCAAAGTGCGGCAACTATTGTGCAAACCTCAACTATGAGGCAATTTATGAGGAACACATATGTTTAGAGTGATCTCTTTATAGGATGTTCTGTATATATAAAATTTTTACTACATATAACTATACAAAGCAACACAATTTTTTTAATGAAGAATGAGCAGTTAATACTGATACTTATTTACGGACGCATACAGGATTCCTCCATAATGGACATTTATCGAATTCTCTAATCTTGATATCTGTGTCGTACTTCATTTTTCATTTTTAATGAGCACAAAATAATACAATTTTCGAATGAAGAATGAGCTCTAAATACTGGTACTGATTGACGGACACATACAGGATTCCTCCACAGTGGCCCTTTATTGAACTCTCTGCTCTCGATTCCTATGTCGTACTGCATTTTCATGTATTAATTGCATTGTCCAGTTCAAATATCTTATCTTTTATAATGTAGCGATATTTTTAAATCGTTAACAAAAGGTAAAAGCTCACAATAATTAAATTTATGAACTTCAATATTACAATTGGTAAAATAACTTTAGCTACTGTAATCATTATGGAATTTCGTCTCTTAGGGGTGTCCGACAGATGGCGTAAAAACTTTTTCTAATAGTCCATACGTGAAGTGTCCACAAGGGCTAAGAAATGTTTTCCGTACCTACATATACCTACATATATATATATATATATATATATATATATATATATATATATATATATATATATATATATATATATATACCTACATATATATATATATATATATATATATATATATATAATATATGATAAGAAGCAGAATCACCGTCACCCTTTCCCATAGACATAGTTTACCTCTACTCAAAATTTATTTATTTCTCAAGCAGCCAGAACTCTCCCCGTTTAAAAAAAAACAATTGACCACATGTATATACTTTTATCTCTTACATTTACAAAAAGCGAATAATTTGTTATAATCGCAAATAGTAAAGTGCTTGGCTTAGCTAAACAAAAGCCCATTCACTCTTGCCTTAGTTTACATTGAAATTGGAAGGAAAGACAGTAATAAGGTGTGTAGTAACGTTCGTAAGAAACGTTGTAAGTTATGTTATTCTAGGTACAATTTATCTCACGTATTCAGAACTTTATGATAATATTCAAAAATTAACGATTGAATATGATTTATAATCCATGACGTCGCAGCTCCTAATTTCAACGAGCTTATTCTACTCAGCGCCAGGGGAGTCACTAAGCGCGTGAAATTAGTAATTAAGAGTCACGTGTCGTATAACCTTCTAGGCTTTGAAATGTCTTTGTCCTCGAGGGAAAAGTTCCAAGGGAAATTACAGATAGCTTATTCAAAAATTTAAATTAACCTCAATGTTTAACAAAACTCGAAATCAAATTAAATTTTAGATAGATTAAACAACGAAGCTTGGCAATAAGTAGAATATGTAAATAGTCTACAATTTTCTTTTATTAGTTTTTTTTAAACTGAAATGACAAACAAACTTACAGTCCACCTGACCGTAAGAGGCTACCTTAGTCCATTGACACCTACAGCCAACTTTAAACAAAAACGCTACATTGCACAAGCGTTATCTATGAAAATTAAGATGAAATTTCTCGTAATCTGAAACTATACTCGCTCTTTTCCAACAGTCCGGAATATAGTAATGCGAGCATTGCTATTTAACGGCAGAAATACATAAGTATTTACCCAGATGCTCAGGCAGATAAGAAATCCCGCTGACGAGTAAAACACATTTCGATATTACGAGTATAGTCGTCAGGAAATTTTCCCTTAGGCTTATTTACATATATTATAAATCAATTGCACTTTGGTATCTTCAGGCACGATTTTTAATCGGAGTATCTGAAAAATATTTTTTTTTTTAAACAAACCAGGCTTGGTAATTTTTCATCGATCTTTACCACATTGAGATAATATAAAAAAGTGCAAATCAAGTACGGATTTGATAATATAATTGAAATTATTTTCTTAACTATACTTTTGAATATGGTGGGGTGGATGATTTTGTCCAAAAACAGGTTGGGATAAATTACTTTATATAATTATGTCTATTCTCTTAAAAATTGAATTCAAGATATTTTATAAAATAAGTACATTATTTTACACAGATTCTAAATTTATTTTAAAGAAGATTTCATTGACTTTAATTCTTTTTACAGGCTTAAAGTGACCTTCCTCTGTTGGCTATGAAAACTGAAGGGATTCAAACGTACGAATTGCGTAATGAATTATTCAGGTCACAGCAGAAACCGTATTTACATAAGGAAATTGACTGCGACGATGACTAAGTAAGACACATGTGATAAAGAAAAGAAGAAATAAAATTTGGGCCCAGTCAAGTGGAAACCTATGCCTATTAATTGATCTTTGTTAAATCACAACGGATAAACATTACTTCTTTTATTTTATTCTTACAATATTCATGATAACACTTTGAAATATAACTGTATATGTAGAATCCGTACTATTATACTTAGATAGAGAAATTAATTTAAAAACAATAAAACTGATTAAATAAAACTGATATCAGGCCACGCACAATATAGGGTTCCGTAGTTGCTCGTCAATAAGTGAATTTATTAGAGGCCTTCTTGATACTATGAGCATATTACGAGTAGGTGAATTCGCGGTTTGACCGCTAAAACTACTAAAATGTGCCTAAATAGGACGATGGTAACTGAAAAACTTATTTTCCAAGCAGACATCAAGGAAGTGGTATTCAAAAACATTAAAAAAAAATCGATTTTCAAAATAATACAATCTACAACAAATTATTAATATGCTTAGTCCAAACAAAATGGTCAGTTTCCCATCCATCTATTAGTTACTAGTAGTGCAACCCTAAAATATACATGACCGTAACGAATATCCCCTAAACGACGCCACCCTAAACTATCCTTAGGTTCGCTCGCGTAAACCAGAAGTACTGCAAATGAAACTGTAGGCCTACAAATCCCCACTAACTTAAATAATAAACGAAAGCCTCCTCTGCCCACACCGAAATGAAAAGTGTAAAGCTATAGCAGTAATGCTAGCTATAGTAATAATAGTCTTTATACGTGGTAGAGCCATACTGCAGTTATATTATTAGTATAGTTGTAGCACGAATGGGTCGGCTGGACCGGGGAAGAACCACGCTCTCACGGAATATCAGCGTGAAATAGTAGTTTAACGCCGCTGTGTTTCAAATGGTGAGTGTAAAGACCGAAGACCTTTTTTCCTGGAAACGAGGTATTACATCTTAGTCCTCGCGGGTGACAACGCATCTGCATTTTGATTAGTAATCGAGGATAGATGTAGATGTCTATGGGCCGCAGCAAACACTTACCATCAGGTGGACTATGTGCTCGTTTATCACCCTATCCTATAAAAAAATGCATGTGTCGTTTTCTTCAAATCACGTTTATTTTTACAGTTTACAACAGCATTACAAATTTATAATGCAGCTTGTTTTATATAATTTTTACAAAGAGTTGTAACAAAGTTTATATTAATCCATTTTATCAGTTGGTCGAATATTACTCGTTAACTTGTTAAACCTACATATCTGTGATAGTTTTTATGTAAACTAAATTACAGATACTACTATATTGCATACTCTTCACATTTCCAAAAACAACGGTTACAAAAACGACTTTAATTTCGCAAAAAAACTCGAAAAAATGTTTCATATCCCCAATATTTTTGAAAAGCCCATCCAATGACAAGCCACAAGATTAAATAGACAGGTAAATAAAATCACATATATGGGAGGGGAGGTACCTCAAATTAAAATGATTTTCAAGATTTTGTTTCCCAAATTTGTATGCGTGATTAAAATATTGAAAACCATGCAAAATTACAGCTTTGTAACACCTAGGGCCTCTGAGTAAAGCTCGCGGAGGGACGGACCGACGGTACCGGACGGACATGGAGAAACTGAAAAACTAAAATTGTTTCTTTTTAATTGCAAATACCATGTGTTGCTTGTTTTATATATAAATAGCTAATAGAGAAAAAGGAGTTAATAAAAAACCTATTTCTGTCTGTTCGTCTGTTTCTTTAAATGCTATGTTTAATTCAACCTACCAGAATTTGCATTGCGGGTATTAAATGAATCATCCAACATAATTGATTAAGTTGAATTTCATCTCAATGAATTGATAACGAGCAAGGTATAAGTTAAATTAGTTAAATAACGATAAAAACAAACTGTAATAAGTCTTAGAACTTCGAAAAAAATCATTTGACATTTTAAGTTAAAAAGTTTTTATGCTCAATTACGTTTACGTAACAACACGATGTCTTTTATAGCCCATAAAGAGCGTGTAAATATTCAATACAGGAGTTTCGTGTGAAAACTTTTCTCATTAGTTCCACGGAGTTAGAACGACTAGCCTGTGTAAGTGTACATACGACCTGGAAAATATGCCACGTTTGCAAGTCATGTTATTAAAAGGTAATCCCTACATCATACAGATAATCATAGTTGATGCGTTCGTGATTTTTTAATCATTACGTATACGATATTTTTCGTACTTTGTTACCTTGCGTTTCCTTGATAGTATCCAAGCAACCTGAGTCAGGTCTTCACAATTGAGATGTAAAATTGCAGTGTTTACTAATGACAAATGTGTTTCACCCTTTTAGATAATTAAATAAAAAAATTCATCGTTAGGAAAACTGTAAGTTCAAAACACTTCCGTAGTATTTGAAATCTGAAAAAATATATTCTCATTATTAACAAACGTTTGATAACTTTATTACATTAATAGATAGAAGAGCGTGCCTTGCGTTAGAACCTTTATAAAATGTGAATGACCTTTAAAGAATGCGTAATGTATTGAATGTAGATTGCAGCATCAAATATATTGTATAGAATTAATTCAGTGTTGCTCCAATGTTAATTTATTTGATGCGATTATCGTGGTAGAATTCTTAGGGACATAATTTGACAAGCCAAATCAAAGAGATATAACGCAGCCATAAAAATGAGTCACTGACAGATTCAACATGTTGGTTATTACCATATTCTACTCCACATATAATAGTACGTACTCGTACATTACCATTACTATGTCTAATCTAATATCTACTATCTCTAATACCTATCGCAGCTGTTTGCGTCCGATAAAGTGGTGGTTAGGCGTAGCCCACATCCCGTATTTAAGATTTCGTATACTAGGACAAATATACTCAGGTTTGCACATAGAATACTGTAATACACAATAGAATGGCTGTCAACCTTACTTTGCCCGGCCGGCAACGCCAATACTCCTAGTATTTGCGTTGCCGGGAGCGCACATACAAGCAATTACGTCGTATTATCAGTTATCACTACTACAAACATATTTTAGACTTTTGATTAATGTTTTTGACACATAAATGTTTCTTTATTTTTGTTTCTAATATTCACAAAATATAAATAGTTTCGACTTACTGGTTGTAGAACATGTCTCCTTTATTTAAATTCCATTTCCCGCTGTTCTTTCGACACGTAATTATTTCACAATTTGATTAAAACTGCTTTTAATGATTTTATCGCGTTTATTTTTACTTTTAATTACTTTAATTTTTAATTCTTGACGTTTCGGGCGCTTTCCAGCACCCATGGTCACGGGGGACTGAGATGACTGACGTCCCGATGTCATTGTTAAACCCGGAGTACCTTCAGCTTTTTTAATTATTGTTTATGGTCCGATCTATGCAAAATGAACTGACTATGTCCTGAGGTCTTGCAGTGGTATGCCTGGGTTTAGTTTTAATTTTATTGATTATAGGATCCCAAGAAGGTGGTAGTACAGAGCCTCCTTCTCTATTGAAATTAGGATGTTTTTTAATTTTAATAGCCTCACGTATCATCCTTGGTAGGAATCGGTGTTCTTTCGCGAGGATTTGTGGTCTATCAAATCTGATGGGGGGGTTGGGGCCGTCTAGGATATGATCACAAACTGCAGACTTCCCGGAACGTTGATGCTTCACATCAGCTATATGTTCTCTTACGCGGGTCCTAATTGATCTTTTTGTTTGTCCTATATAAGAGAGACCACATTCACAATCAAGCTTGTACACTCCTGCATCTTGTAGAGGAATATGACACTTGATGGATGGTAGGAACTGACTAATCTTCTTTAGCGGCTTGTAGAATGTTCTAATAGAATCTCGCATCAAGATATAGCCAATCTTGTCTGTGACACCTCTGACATATGGTAGTACAGCAGGCACACGCTCGACTGTGGCCGGCTTCACTCGGTCACTGTAACGTAGGCGCGGGACCCGAAGCTTGTTGTCGTGCAGTACTTGCTTGACGTGCTGAAGCTCGGCGGCCAGGTGTTTGCTGTCACAGATCCCTCGTGCTCTCTGTAACAAAAATTTGCCCACGGTAGCTAACTGTGAAGGATGGTGGTGAGATTCACCGTTTAAATATCGGTTTGTATGGGTCTTTTTCCTATACACAGTGTAACCAATGGTGTTATTAGGATTTCGGATGACTAACACATCTAGGAAAGGCAAGGAATTATTTGCCTCTAACTCCATAGTAAATTGAATTTTAGAGTTTATGGAATTAAGATGTTCTAAAAATGCAGTTACTTTGTCTGATGGTAAAATTGTGAAAGTATCGTCTACGTACCGCTTGTAGATCCTTGGTGTAACAGGTGCAGTAAGGAGGGCTTTCTCCTCAAAGTCTTCCATGAATATATCGGCGACAATGAGAGATACAGGTGAGCCCATCGCAACACCATCTACTTGCTTGTAAAACTCTTCCTTCCGCAATAGATAGCCAGATGTAAGGCAATGTCTTAGTAATACTGCATATTCTGCTGGCATGTTATTTTCCTCTAGTTTCCTAGTTATAAATGAGATGCAGTCTTCAACAGGTAGGGATGTAAATAGGGACTGAACATCAAAACTGACCATGGTTTCATTGTCAGTAAGATGTAGGTCTTTTATCTCACTGACAAAATGGTATGAATCCTTGGTGTTTGCTCTTGTGTGTCCTCTGAGTGGTGATAATATTTTAGCTAAGTATTGAGCAAATCTGTAAGTTGGCAAATCAATCCGACTCACTATTGGACGTAATGGAGCATTCGGTTTGTGTATCTTTGGTAACCCATACAACTTCGGTGGTTTGGCACATGAAGGTATTATCGAATTAACGTCCAGATTCAATTTTTCGGAGTATTTCTTAATTAGATCGCTAGTTGTTTTAAGCGTATTAGTTGTAGGGTCTGTTTTGACCTATCGATAAGTAGTTTCATCCGACAAAAGTTGTTGTATTTTAAAATTGTAATCTGACGTATCCATTATAACCGTAGAATTACCTTTATCTGCGCGGAGAATCGTAAGCTCAGATCTGTTGCGTAAGTTTTTCAACGCGTTAAATTCATTTTTGGCAAGATTTAATTTCGGTGCTGAACTTCGACGTAACATAGACGAGATGTCTAAATCTTCATTACCAATATTATTTTTATACAGACAGTCCTCAACACTACAGATAATGTCCTCATATGGTATTTTTCGCGGTGTTATTGAGAATTTAATACCTTTTTCTTAAACTTTTATTGTGGCGTCGTCCAGTGTTTGTTTTTTATAAGTTGTGTTGACATATAAACGTTTGAATTGCCGTGTTAGTGATATGTTAGTGAATACGTGGGCTCTGCTCACCCATCGTACTATTATCTATGTATTATAGTATTCTATGGGTTTGCATCTATGTCACGTGTTTTAAAATTATTGAATACTATTTCCGAAAAAAACGGACTTCTTCAACTGTAGCCTGGCAAAGTTCAAGAGACGCAAAGAATCTGTAAGACATTTTTATAATTATTATACTAAGTAATAACATATATTTTTGGTCGTAAATAATTATATGTTTTAGTTTTTCCGTTACATTTAAAAACTAATTAACCGGCAAAATCACTTTTGACTTTGAATATCAAACAAAATTATTTTGACCGATGCCCTTAGTCACAAATAGTTTTAACCGATTTTTGTGATCAAAAGTTATTTTGAACAATGTTCTCAGTTACAAGTGTTTTGACCAACATTCTTAGTCAAAAGTGGTTTTATCTGATTTAAAATTCAGACTATCGGTCAAAACTCGCAATATCGCAATAAAACTAGCAATATAAGTGACAGTGGATTCAAATGCAGCTCACGTCGCCCTCGGGCAACCCGAAGGCCGCGTGTATTATAATGACATGAAGTATTGAATAACTAACGTTCTTGGTCAAAACCATTTTTATTGAAATCACTATTACCCGATATTATTTTCAAAAATGCTGTTGACCAACCTTCTGACTAAAAACTAATTTTGACTGCAAAAATCAGTTAAACTAACTTTTGTCTTATTTTTGCAGACAAAAGAAATATTGATCGGATATGAATTCTGACTATAACATTAAATTGCTTTCATATTAAACTGATATGCTGCTGAAATTTTCTAAGTAAATTGACAAAATACTTCTGGACATTAGATACAATAACATAAATAATGGAAATGCTTTTGTTATTTTGTTATAAATGACGATTTAAAAAAAATAATTATGATCAATTAGAAAATGTTGACCACAGCGTCAAGCTTTGATTTTACATTCACTCACTGTCAAACGCCGCTACGTCCACAATAGTATTTTAAAATCCTCTTCTGCAGATAAATGGATGTTCCTTAGTTTGCTGGAATTTAGAAAATCAAATTTCAATTCTCTAATCCCAAATATTTCACTCAATGACTTGAACATACAATTCTCTTCTGCATCACGTCTGCATTTGTCCACCAAAGCTACGACTCTCCAGGAACATAATTCCATGCCCTTATGTAATTTTTTTGACTTCAGTTCAGTGACTGACGATGATACTAGAAAAGCTATACTTTTAATAAAACTTCCGCAACCGTCTATGATGAGGTGAGTAGATCTATGACACTTCTCATACTCGATATTATTACTCCAGTTATCACTCACATCATCAATTTCTCCCTCTCTACTGGTATGTTACCACATTTATGGCTAAAAGCTTTTATTTTGCCTCTATCTAGGTGCACCGCAAGGCGGCATTCTTTCTTCTCTCTTGTTTTAGTTGTTTATCAATCTTCTTACTACCCTTCCATATTCTTACCACCAAATTTAAGTTTTTTTTTCAAGTTTGCGCGTTAACCGCTAAAAAGAACCCCTTTGTCGTATCCCCTCAGTTTCAAGGCACTCCCCTTGTTGCCTCAGCCAGTATCGGAATCCTCGGCGCCGACATATCGAGTGACGTGCAGTTTCGTGGTCACTTGGAAGGGAAGGCCAAATTAGCCTATAAAAAGCTTGGCGTGCTCCGTACAGCGGGACAGTATTTCATGCCGGCACACCGCCTGCAACTTTACAAGGCGCAGGTTCGGCCGCACATGGAATACTGTTCCCACCTCTGGGCTGGGGCTCCCCAGTACCAGCTCCTTCCACTTGACCGCATCCAGCGCAGAGCGGCTTGAATCATCGACGACCGAGTGCTTTCCGATCGGCTCGATTCCCTGGCACTGCGAAGAGATGTTGCATCCCTTTGTATTGTTACGCGCTCCAGTCGACGACACAACTAGCGCCATCTAGTGTCAGGAACGAGAGCGAGGGGAGCGTTGCAGTTTATGACATCACAAATCTTTCGACTGACAGCGCCACCCGAAGAACTAGAAAATCTATACTCGAACTCTCGGTACCTTGCGCGTGTTTACTTGAACATTCCGGATATTTTGCTAATTTAAATAAATGGGTGGCGCAAGATGCGATCGAGACAGAGTTGAACTCGGCGACACAAGCGAAGCTTCGGAGCGGAATTAAGTGAATTAGTGTGTTTAATTACTAGTGTTTTAACTTTAATTTGTGTAAAGTAAATTAAAGTGTTAATTTATCGGCAATCTTTATTGTCACGAACCTCAAGCTCGTAACAATTGGTGTCAGAAGTGGGATAAAATCATGCCGATTTTACCTAAGGAGGAAACGGAGGGTGTCCGTAGTCCTCGCCAACGCCAACAGGAGACGGACCAAAGAAGATTTGGTGGTGCAACGCCGCAGACGTCGGAGGGCCAGCCGCTGGCAGCAGGTCCGTCAGTAGCTCCTACATCTGCTGCACCTGACTTAGGTGCTATGATGGTGATGCTGCAGGAGCAGGCTCGCCGACAGGAGGAACAGGTTCGTCGGTTGGAAGAGCAGCTGCGGGGCGGACAGGATGAACAGGCCCGCCGACAGGAGGAACAGGTCTGTCGTTTGGAAGAGCAGCTGCGGGGCGGACAAGAGGAACAGGCCCGTCGGTTGGAAGAGCAAATGCTCCTCATGAAGGATCTACACGCTACCTTCGGGAAGGAGATAAAGGAGGTTAAAGATAGGGTTGATCAGCATGACAACCGCCTGTCAGAAGCTGAAACCCAAATCGCGAAGGCTGAAACCCAAATCAACGAAGCTAAAACCCAAATCGACCAAGTGAACAATAGGGTAGACAACGTGGTGGCTGATGTGAAGAAAACGCTGGACGATCTCAAACTGAGGGATGGAACTACACCTCCCCTAGTAGCTACAACACCTTCAGTACGTGGATTCAAAGTGCCGCCGTTCGACGGGACCTCTTCCTGGCCGGCCTACAAAATCCAGTTCGAGGCCGTCATGGAGGCGAACGGCTGGAATAAAAGCCAAGCCATGACTGCACTCACCCTAGGCCTGCGCGACCAAGCCTTAACTGTGTTGGAAGCTCTCGGTAAGAAAGTGACCTACGAGCAGCTTCTTGAGGCCTTCTAAGCGAGATATGGTGAATCTCATCTGGAACACGTCTTTCGCGCGCAGCTTAAAGATCGCGTGAAGCGCAGCAACGAAAACCTGCAGCAGTGGGCCCTTGAGGTGGAGAAGATGGTTCGAAAAGCATACCAGTCTGTACCTGCGCTCATTGAAGGGAACCTGGTTCAGACATTCATCGACGGCATCCGCGACCTTGAAGTCAGAGCTGCTGTGAGACTCGGGCACCACGACACGCTTAAGAACGCCTTGGCCCATGGACTGGAGGTAGAAGCCGTGCGGCAGGATCATCGTTCCCATCGCATCAGGGAGGTTGCAGCAGCTACAGTTCGCAACCGCAACAGAGGATACAGCCCTAGGTGCTATGGCTGTGGGGAAAAGGGTCATCTTCGATCCAGCTGCCCTAAGCGAACCCTAGAAAGGGAAGGTGATCGGTCTCAGGAGGGCAGTGCGGCCAACAGCACCGCCCAGCAGCAGCAGGGAAACGACTAAAAGCCAGAATTGCGGGGCGGGTGCTGGCTGATGTTAAAAGAGCCCCAAGGATCTCGATCTCACAAACCCATGATGGGAACAGTCTAATCATCAAGGGCGAGGTCAACGGAATGCCGTGTAAACTGACCATAGACACTGGAGCCTCTCGTACGGTTGTTAGTTCCCAACTTATAAGTCATTTCCTTGGGGACTCCGCATACAACCGAGAACGCATTAATTTGGTAACAGCCACCGGTCAGCGTATACCCGTCCGTGGAGAGAAGGAGATGTAGTTGAAGCTAGGCAACGTGATCTACCTGCATAATGTGATCGTGGCTGATATAATGGACGACTGCATCCTTGGCCTAGACTTTATGAGGAATAATTGTTGTGAGATCGACGTTAAGCAAGGTGTTTTGAAATGTGGACAGGAGGAACTTTTTATGGAAGGTGCGTTACCAGGGAACGTGTACAGCATTAAGAAGATTTTTCTTCCGCCGAGATCGGAAACGATTGTTCCGGTTAGTCTTCCTCGAAACGCTGGGCAAGCTCACCGTTGTGTACTTGTGGAAAGGGTAAACAATGACCTTCCATGGAAAGTAGCTCGAACCTTGGTCAGGACCACTGACATCTCAGGAGTACGTGTGCTGAACCTTTGCGACCGGGAACAGATTATAGAAAAAGGCACACTGATTGGTACTTGTGAGGAAGTGGATTGGTTAAGTCGGTGCCAATATATATCGAGTGGGACCCCCAGCAAGGATGCAGAAACGAGAGTGACCACACTTTTGGAAGACTGTCGCAGTGTTCTCTCCCCGAACGAATTGGTCAAGGTAAAGAAGTTGTTACTCAAGTACGCCGATGTATTCTTATCAAACGATGCTGACATAGGAACGACTGGCTTAGTTCAACACAAAATAAACACAGGAGAAGAATTGCCTATCCGTCAGCGGCCAAGAAGATTGCCGGTAGCACGTGAAAAGGAAGTGGAGACCATGATTGAAGGAATAGTGAAGGATGGTGTTATTGAACCTTCCTCTTGTCCATGGTGTTCACCAGTGGTGCTGGTGAAGAAGAAGGATGGCAGCATGCGGTTTTGTGTTGACTACCGCCGTCTGAACGACGTTACGAAGAAGGACAGCTATCCCTTGCCAAGAATTGATGACACGCTGGACATGCTTACAGGAGTAAAGTGGTTTAGCACGCTGGATCTAAAAAGTGGCTACTGGCAAGTTGAAATTGACCCTAAGGACAAGGAGAAAACTGCGTTCTCGACGAGAAAGGGTCTGTGGCAATTTAAAGTAATGCCGTTTGGTTTGTGCAATGCTCCAGCAACGTTTGAAAAGCTGATGGAGCTTGTACTTACTGGGCTAATTGGCGATTCCTGTCTGTTCTACTTGGATGACATCATCATCGTGGGCCGTACGTTTGAGGAACACCTTCAGAACCTGGAACGCGTGCTCATGAAGATTCAGAGTGCCAACCTCAAGTCCGAAGAAATGTTCACTATTCAAACAAGTTAACTTTTTAGGGTATGTAGTGTCGGAAGAAGGTATCCGTACGGATCCGGAGAAAATCGCCGCTGTCAAGGGTTGGCCGGTTCCAAAAGACAAGACGCAGATTAGAGCATTTTTGGGTTTGTGCTCCTATTATCGGCGATTTGTGAAGAACTTTGCAGATACAGCCAAACCTCTGCACAAGCTAACCTAGGAGAAGCGACATTTCCGCTGGGATGAAAGTTGCAATATCGCATTCCAGGAGCTCAAGGACCGTCTGTGCAAAACACCTATTTTGGGATACCCTGATGCAAGCAAAGAATTTATAGTTGACACAGACGCAAGTGATATAGGACTTGGCGGTGTGTTGTCTCAACGGAATGGTGACCAAGAGGTCGTGATAGCGTACTTCAACAAGTCGTTGTCAAAACCGGAAAGGAACTATTGTGTCACAAGACGCGAATTGCTCGCTGTGGTAAAGTCGTTGCAGCATTTTAGTAAATATCTTCTGGGACGAAAATTTCACTTAAGAACTGACCATGCTGCACTAAAATGGCTATTGCAGTTTAAAAATCCAGAAGGACAAGTTGCGAGGTGGATTGAACTACTGCAGGAATACAACTTTGAGATCGAACATCGCAGCGGAAAATCTCACGGCAACGCAGATGCATTGTCAAGAAGACCTTGTCCTGAAGATTGCAACCATTGTACTAGGCAAGAGAGTAAGGAAGAGGTATCCGTGAGGATGCTCAGGACGGACCACCTCGGCAACGAATGGAAGGACAGCTTACAACATGCACAGCAGGAAGATCCGGACATCAAGCCGATTCTGGAATGGATAAAGGCCAGTGCTCCCAAGCCTAAGTGGAGCGACGTCTCAGCAATGAGTTCGACCACTAAAAGCTATTGGGCCCAGTGGGACAGCTTGCTGCTTCAGGATGGAGTTCTGTGCCGTAAATGGGAAAATGTTAGGGGAGATAGCTGTCATTTGCAAATGGTTGTTCCTAAAGCTAAAGTACCGGATGTTCTACAGCTGTACCATAATGATTGTTCAGGAGGCCATATAGGAGTTAAACGAACTCTACTGAAGATCCGAGAACGGTTTTACTGGGTCCACTGTCGAAGCGATGTCGAGGACTGGTGTCGCAAATGTACAAGTTGTGCCGCTGTAAAGGGACCTCAGACTCGTAGTAGAGGTGCATTGAAGTTGTACAATGTGGGTGCACCATGGGAGAGAATAGCCATTGACGTGGCGGGGCCGTTTCCAGAGAGTGAAAGCGGTAACAAGTATTTCATGGTTGTGATGGATTACTTCACTAAGTGGCCAGAAGTCTTTGCCATTCCAAATCAAGAAGCTTCAACCGTTGCAGATAAACTAGTTCATGAAGTCTTCTGTCGTTTTGGAGTACCTTTAGAGATTCACAGCGATCAAGGAAGGAATTTTGAGTCTCAAATATTCCAGGAAACTTGCCGAGTTATGGGTACTCATAAAACAAGAACGACTTCTTATCACCCGCAATCTGATGGAATGGTGGAACGATTTAATCAGACATTGGAGAGGTACCTAGCAAAAGTTGTAGACAATCGGCAACGAGATTGAGACAAGCACATACAACCGTTTTTGTTGTCATATCGAAGTTCTGTTCACGAAAGTACAGCAGTGACACCAGCTTTCGCAAACTTTGGAAGAGAATTACGGCTGCCTGCAGACCTGATCACCGGGATACCACCTGATGCCCCACGTAGTATAACCGATTATGCAAATGACTTGCGGAACAAAATGAGTGACATTTATGAGTACGTCAGACAATCGGGCCAGCAAATGTCTGAGAAAATGAAAACCCGGTACGACCGCAAAATGAACAATAAAGGGTTCAACGAAGGTTCATTAGTGTGGTTGCACAATCCAGTCCGCAGCAAAGGGAAATCTCCTAAGCTTCAAGCTAAATGGGACGGCCCGTACCGGATTGTAACCAGGATCAACGATGTGACCTACCGGATACAGAAAGGCGCAAGAGGGACTCCTAAGATCGTCCATGTGGATCGCTTGGCGCGTTATTATGGGACCGATAATGCTCGGGACGAGCATGTCTTAGGAGGGGGCAGTATTACGCGCTCCAGTCGACGACACAACTAGCGCCATCTAGTATCAGGAACGAGAGCGAGGGGAGCGTTGCAGTTTATGACATCACAAATCTTTCGACTGACAGCGCCACCCGAAGAACTAGAAAATCTATACTTGAACTCTCGGTACCTTGCGCGTGTTTACTTGAACATTCCGGATATTTTGCTAATTTAAATAAATAGGTGGCGCAAGATGCGATCGAGACAGAGTTGAACTCGGCGACACAAGCGAAGCTTCGGAGCGGAATTAAGTGAATTAGTGTGTTTAATTATTAGTGTTTTAACTTTAATTTGTGTAAAGTAAATTAAAGTGTTAATTTAGGTAATTTTATCGGCAATTTTTATTGTCACGAACCTCAAGCTCGTAACAGTATTTTCTTTCGCATATACCATGGAGAGTGCTCTGAGTAGTTGTTCGGATTAATCCTAGCCGCCAAATTTCGTGAACGCACTACGCGGCAAACGTTCCGATACCATCCACACCATCTGGATGCTTGACGGTCCACCACTGTACATTTCAAAAGGAGTTTTCTTCCGCGTACAACCTCTCTGTGGAATAATTTACTACCGGCGATTTTTCCGGACCGATACGACCTGGGGACCTTCAAGAAAAGAGCTTACTCCATTCTAAAGGGCCGGCAACGCACCTGCAACTCCCCGGGTGTTGCGGTTGATCATGGGTGGCGGTAGCCACCTAACATCAGGTAAGCCACATGCTCGTTTGCCCCCTCTTCTATAAAAAAAAAAACCTCTATGCTAACGATCTTCAGTTATACTCACAAGCATCCTCGGTTGAAATTGCTACCACTATTGCAGCTATTAATCAGGACTTACAACGCATTTCAGAATATTCACAGCGATTTGGTATAACGGTAAAGCCCAGTAAATGCCAGGCTATTATCATTGGTAGTCGTCGATTGGTGTCACAACTTAACAAACCTGATCTACTGACGCTACTGACGCTACGAAAACTGTGTATTTTGTTTCCGCACTAGTGTCAAGAATCTGGGTTTAATTACTGACCCGACCCTTAGTTGGAGGTTGCAGGTGTCAGAGATTTGTCGTGAAGACACAAGCATACTTTGTTCCATCTATCGTCTTAAGTTCTTTTTGCCTCCTTCAACTAAGCTTCTACTCATCCAATCTCTATTTCTTCCATTATTTGACTATGCCGATGTTTGTCTGTATAATGTCTCTCAGGAGCTGCTAAGCTGGTTGGACAGATTACTTAACAACTGCTTACGATTCATCTTTGGCCTGCGCAAATATGATCACGTATCAGAATTTCACACCCAATTAAAGTATTTGACTATACGCCAGCGCAGAGATTTTCGAATGCTGTCCTCTCTGTTTTCAGTCCTTAATAATTCTTCCTCACCCTTTACCTTAAAGAAAGATTCCAATTCCGTAGTGACACTCATTCTCTCAATCTCCGATCTTCACACAATTTATTACTGTCTACTCCTCTCCACCATTCTGGGTTTATGTCAAATTCTTTCACAGTAACTTCCATCTCCCTCTGAAACAAATTACCTGTTGACCTGCGAATAATACCTGCCAAAAACGTTTTTAAAAGAAAATTATACGAATATATCCGTAACCAACAAATTTGAGTCAACTTACTTTATATGTTTATAGTTATTTTTATATAAATTTATTGAGATATATATGTATAAATATACGTGTATATAATATATAAGCGTATATATTTATATATGTTTTATGTATGTGTAGCATGTAAATATTTGAATTGAATGTGATCATGACAACTTTACTGCCCATAACTCACTCTCTGTTCTACCCAAAGTTAGCTGGTAGAGAATGCCACATAGCATTAAGCCTTTTGTACAAAATCTTTGGTGCAGTAAAGAATAAAATAAATAAATAAATAAGATAAAATAGTTCTACTCGTCGAGGAGTTGCAGTGGCAGGCACTGAAGTACAAATTCAGGTCACTCCACAAAGTCAAAGACGTATAAGTATATTTACATGTAAATCCCACGTACTTTTAGCGAAACTATATATGTATTGTTATAAAAATCTATGATTATAAAAATAAAAATAATATTTTACCTTGGTCAAGTCAAGTATGTATCAAATTTGGTTTTTGGAGTATTTCGTGTTTCTAGTGATCGATATTTTTCATGACGAGCCGCTGTAAGTAAACGATACAGTAATCTACTCACAACGGCAGCCAAGCCTGGAATGAGTCAAAGACTTAAAGTATATATAAAAATAACTAGATTATTACCAGGCTGCTCAAAACACCAAAAATTTTGTATAAAAATTATGTTACTAAAGTAAACAAAATTTAACTTCCATTTACATTCCATGGCTTCTCCTATGATATATAAAGAAATTAAATAAGAGATTGAGTTGAACAATTGATATTTTCAAAAGTTATCGTGTTTACCCCTCAACGCGGACTTGATAAATCTACAGCATAAACCTATAAAACACTTTTTTAATGTAAAAGCTGCAAAAAATCGATTTAAAAAATTATTAAGTTCAACAATCATATATCTTTCTGACAATGTGCTTTTTATATCATTTATATCTTCTATATGATTGTTAGATACGATTTCATGCGACAAAATGTTGGATTCTTGATTTTTAGGCGCTAGTAGAACATTCCTTACGTGGTAGAGCCATGCTGCAGTTATATTAGTAGTATAGTTGTAGCACGAATGGGTCGGCTCGACCGGGGAAGGACCACGCTCTCACAGAATACCAGCGTGAAATAGTAGCTTAATGCTGCTGTATTTCGTATGGTGAGTGTAGAGAACCGGAGACCCTTTTTACTGGAAATGAGGCATTCCATCTCAGTCCTCACGGGTGACAACGCATCTGCATTTTGATTTGTAATGGAAGATAGATGTAGATGTCTATGGGCCGCAGCAACCACTTACCGTCAGGTGGACTGTGTGCTCGTTTGTCAGCCTATTCTATAAAAAAAAATTCCTACGCGCCGTGCGCTTAAGGCATGCAATAAAGTTGTCGGATACAATCTTCTGGTTACGTATAATTTCTACATATTGTTTGTTCACTTTACGCCTAATCACCAAAATTTGAGCTTTTCACACAAAATGGGTCATTTTGCGTAAAAAGTAAAAAAATATATTTCATTACATGTAATTTCGTAGTTTTTCTTCTGTTTTCCAATTTCACTCTTGCCAGTATTGGCTTACTAATACTGTATTATTTATTACTATTGGTACATTTTAGATAAGATAAATTAATTTTTTATTTAAATAAACCAGGTTTGCAATTTTCTTGGAGATCACACAAATATGGATATAAGCCACGGGAAGGCTTGACTGGATGCTCTTTTTATAGCATTGATTGACAAGCGAGCACATAGTCTACCTGATGATATATGAATGCTGTGGCCTATAGACACCCACATTTATCGTCAACATGCAATTGCGTTGTCACTCCTGAGGACTAAGAAGGAGTGCCTCGATTCCAGTTATAAGGGTCTCCGGTTCTCTACACTCACCATATGAAACACAGCAGCATTACGTTATTTTACGCTAGTATTCTGTGAGAGCATGGTCATGTCCCGTTCGAGCCGACCCATTCAATAGTTGAAGCAACAACTATAATATAGCTGTAGCGTGGCTCTACCACGTAAATCTACGTATGTGCGTCTATAATAATAAAAATGGTTACATTCGCTCAAATTTTTCTTTTAGACTGATTTCTTCTTCATACATCACAAAAGATATTTGAAGGGCAATACAATTCCACCTAAAGAAATTGTATACATAATATTAGCACTGGTAAGTGTGATCCTGTGAAAAGGATTAATTAATCATCTGAGAATATGATGGCTTGTAAAACCTAGCCTCAAGATGACAGCACTAAAGAGGAAAAAGATACAAGCTCAAGACGTGGTATTTACTCACAGGCTGTAATAACGGTTTGCTGATACTATATTTAAACAAATGGAAGAATATAAGAAATCATATGTTAAATTTATACATATTTTAAAAATACGTCAATATTCGCATTTCTTGTTGAAAATCTAAGTTGTTAAGAAAAACAAACGAAATTTTTTAAACAAAAATATATATTTTCCTTTATTTATTACATTAATGAAAAAAACTTTTTAAAATTAATTTATAGAAAATATGAAAAACTTGCTATGATAATTTTAGGCCAATAAATGTTGGTAAATGTCTACTTGATCGTTTAAAAATTACGAATGTGTTTAATTGTTACGACTTAGATGAATTTCATATAATTGTTTAGTAACAATTATATGAAATTCATCTAAGTCGTATCTTGAACTTTTTAATTAATTGTATTATTCTGTAAATACCATTTTATTTATTAAACTTAAGGTTTTTTTATAAAATAAGGGTGACAAACGAGCACACAGTCCATCTGATAGTGGATTGTACAATGTCTCATAGACAACTACATTTATCCTCAGTTAAGAGCCTCGTTTCCAGTAACAAGCGTCTCCGGTTCTCCACTCTCAGCATAAAAAACACAGAAGCATTAAGCTGTTATTTTACGCTGGTTTTCGGTGAGAGCGTGGTCTTTCCCCGGTTGAGCCGACCCATTTGTCCTATAACTTTAATATAGCCGCTATTGTATATACATCGCTATACCACGTGCAAAATACCAATAATAATTTTTAGTTGCTTTTGTATTCGTTGCAACGTTTTACGATTTGTTTATTTAAACAACGTAGGCAAACACGTCAATTTATTTTAAAGGCAATAAGAAGTATAGATATACAAATTAAAAAAAGAATTATTTGAGTTCTGAGGTTCTGAATTCGGAGGATATAAGGTAGCCTAGCCTTTTTAATGTTTGTTTTTCCCCAAGTTCGCGGTTTAGCGGCTAATATTACGACAAAATTTGTAAAGCTAAGTAAGCTGTGATAGTTTACATTTTTAAATCAATAAGACATGTAAGTATCTCAATTTTAGACACATTTTTGCATTAAAATAGAAAAGTACGGATATCACATACACGTGCTTGTGAAAAACTCTCAATCGATATAACTTATATCTTGCAAAACATTTGGAGTAAAAGTTAAAATTAACTACTTTAAACAATATATATATATATATATATATATATATATATATATATATATATATATATATATATATATATATATATATATATATATATACTCAAATTTCATTCATTTTGAAAATTATTCGGGCACTGGTAACTACCGGTTGTCGGTAAATCACTACATTCCCAGCTGTGATACTATTTTATATCACAGTTTACTTAAACGCATAGAATAATATGATGATACGCATCTTATATGTATTCAACAACTTTATATTTCAAAATAATACTTACCACCATTTTATTTGCAATTAGCTTGCATATTATTTACGTATAAAAATGTTTTAATATTTAAACGATGTCTTTTGTCGACAATGTGCAAATTTGCTCTGTCGGTCCACAGAATTATTTTTTCTTTTCGGAAAGATACCGTCTGTAAAGTTTCATTGTGAATCCCTTGTTATTGCTTTGTAATAAAGTCTGATTTTATGTAATGCTAAAATATGTTTGTAATATTCAATTATTGAAATCTGTATGACCAATGAGCGAATTGGGTTTCTAATAGTAATAATACAACGTAATTGCTTGTATGTGTGCTCCCGGCGACATCGGTTCTCATACAAAATATGGTTGGCAGACATTTTATTGTGTATTATTGTATTCTATGGAAAAAAGCTATGTATTAATATTAAGTTACAATATACTAAAATATGTATGGTTGATTTAACAAATAATATGATTTACGTTTAATTTTAAACAATTATAATTTACCGTATATACTAATTTAATCATCAAACTATTTATACAAAACGGCGAATAATGTATATTCGTCCTTTTTACAAACTAGTGGCGATATCTTTGTTGCAAGTTATTAATAAATGTAGGCACAAGGAGGGCCAACTTTTCATACATAGGAATTTTTAGTTTTCAGTAGTACACACATGTTTGATTTATAAGATATATTTCGTAGATTTACAGGTCTTTTTATATAAACTAGGTATTCTGTATTATATACCTTAGTCAATATGTTAAATTTAACTTTGTCGAAAACATTTATGGCTGCAATATTTAAAAGACTCTGGCTGTTATCTATATACCTATTTTAATGTATTTTATAAATATAAATTACACATGGACAAAGTTACTACGTCCCTTTCTATTCTGTAGTAGCGGTGTGAGGATATCCCATGACTATATGCGATAGTAAATATTTCATATAGACATGTGATAATGAATGTAATGTGGATATCTTAAGATGCAGCAGAGGGAAACAAACCAGAAGGTAGCACAGCGTTTTTCTTTGCCAGCAAAGCGTAATAACTATGTCAAATAACCCTCTTATGTGACAATCTTCAGGAAGGCTTATCGTCAGCAGTGGACTTTGAATGTCTTTAAACAATGAATAACTTAAAAAAAAAACCCTTCCGAAAAAATGATTTTTATGTCATAACACAAACACTTATTTCGATTTTTGATACCTGCAGTTACACGCTAAGTCACTGCACAAGCGAATTGTTTCTTCTTCCGCAATTTTATTTAGTTAGTTATTTATGGGAATTGACATGTTTTTATCGACTAATTTCTCTACTGAGAATTTCTAACAAACGATTGTTGAGGCTTATTTAGCGACTTCCAATAACCATTGGCTAATAGCCATTGTGAATCATACAGCTCAATAGAGCCTCAATAGAGATTATTACATAAATTACGTGCGAGAAACATCCGAACACTTGTCTATAACACATCAATTGTTTATTAACGGCAAGCAATTTAATTTGTAGAATCAGGCGTTAATTTGAGGAAATTCATTATAACAAAGATGTTGATTAATTTGCAACCTTCCGCTAACTTAATACAATGATGTGCCTTACCTGGATTGAAGAGCACCTCCCGCCCTTTCTCAATTGCGTGCACAATTCCGTTACCACTAGTCCCAGCAGCACTACTCCCAACACCACTACTCCCGGCACCACTACTGCCAACACCACTATTCCGGGTAAGACACACCATCGACGATAATACGATACGGGTTTCGCCTCTACACGAGGCATCCTCAGGTGAAGCAGACGCCACGTCGATCGTCGATCGTCGATGGTATGTCTTTCCTAGAATAGTGGTGTTGAACGTACTGGTGCCGGAAGTAGTGGTGCTGGGAGTAGCGGTGCTGGGACTAGTGGTGACGGAATTAGTGCACGCAATTGAGGAAGGGCGGGAGGTGCTCTTCAATCCAGGTAAGTCACATCATTGTATTTAGTTAGCGGAAGGTTGCAAATTAAGCAACATCCTAAATTTAATTTGTGTATAATCTACTACATACATCTATTTTATATAATTCACTAACCCAAACGACAACAAATCAGAGCTGCAGCGTTTTTCTAATAACGACTAAAAATAAAAAATAATCTGGGGTTGCCAAGCCGCTTGCCAAGCGTGTCAACTTTGGCAAATATAAGGCAATCTATGGGGAAGGCCTATGTTCAGCAGTGGACTTTTATAGGCCTTAACGGTAACAGTAACGGTAATATTATTTGATATTGCGTGTAAATTAGACTAAAAAATATAACTGTAATTTTGATTCACATTATGCTAATACGAACACCAAAGTAGAACATTCTTTGTTATCATAAGACACACAAATATAATGTATAAATACTGTACTATACTACACTAGGTAGTCCCTCGTTGGCCTGGTGGTTGTAAGCGTGAGAGCTGATCATGTGATCTCGGGTTTGAATCCACGGTCGAGTTAAAACCAGTTATTGAGTTTTCCCTATTAAGAAGTTCTCTGTAGCACCCCAAAATCAGGGAGTTGGGGTGTTTCATACCCGTGCCTCGGAACACTCGTAAAAACGTTGGTCCTGCGCCTGATTTCACTCCGCCGGTGGTGTCGGATTTGCTTACAGAACCGTGTTTATGCACACGCTCGTGCACTATAATTCTGTCCTGCTTAGTTAGCAGGACATTATTATTATTTACTAGCAACCCACCTCAGTTTTGCCAGGATAGGATCTAGTAATTTCATATTAATGTGACCTTATTTAGGATTTAAGATAATTAAAGGCTCTTCAAATTTTATATTAAATTAAAGACTAATCAAAGACTACTCTATCAATTATTTAAAAAACATAAACTAAGTTTTTCGGATAAAATATAGCCTAAATTATTCCTAGCATTGCTATCCACTGTTCATGAAGTTTCATTACAATCATCATCATTCATTAAAATCATTATCCCAGCCAGATAACAAAACATACAGACACTTCAGTTACCTATATTTATATAAAAAGTCCCGCTGGGTTTCTTGATGGTTTTTCCAGGACAGAGGATTTTTCGAGGCAATGGTAAAAGTCAAAAATGACTTTCAGTAAGTATACTTGTAATGTATATTAAATAAACATTATTAGTGGCCGTAAAGGAAAAAGGAAAATCTCCCGCCGGGAAAGATATCCGGCTCGGGGAGGGGCCTACACTCCATGTTATATGTTCGGAGCTATTTTGTATATACTGTTTTTACTTCGGAATTTTGATAGCATGATTTAGGCTTCATTGTTTTTTGACAGCAGCGTCGCCGCGTATATTGAAAGTATACAAGGACAGCACGCATTAATAGTGTTCTTACACTGTATGTTTTCAGAATGTGTAGCAAATAAAAATTTCAGAAATTATACACGATTTCTGCGAATAGTCGCGTATACTTTCTAATGCTGATTTAATAATTTAGTTAAGAGATTATACAAGGCTAGAACCGATATGTTCTGACATTGTATACATTTAGGATGCAAACGCGTTACAAGTGTTAGTAAAGCTCAGAAATTTGCTACGTAAATGTCATTGTATCAAAAAATATGCAACAGTTAGTTATCAACTAATAATAATTTTATGGAAATTTAAAGGTAACTTAAAATAATGAAGTCCTTTGTGAGAGATAAAATTATTTTTATTATAAAAGTAGTATTTTTATTATAAAAGGACTTAAATCTTATTTATGTTCAAAAAATGTCCAATTACCCCCAACAAGAAATACAATTAAGTGTCAATTTGATATATATTTTTTTCATGGTATTTACTGTCATAATTAAATATAATTATGTGTATTTTATACATGTCGTAGGATAATAATAAGATAAAGCGAATTTTCGGAAAAAATCTGTGATGATCGCGAAAACACGGCTAATTAGATGATTGGTTGGATCATTTGGACAGATTCTGAAACAGTTTTTGTAAATCCGTAGGCGCCGAGGGAGCGCAACCCCCGCCCGCCATAGCAAATTGCAGGTGACGCATGGGTGACTGCGATTTTCTACGCAAGGGCTAGAGGACTGCACCTCCCGCAGCGCCGAAGCTGTTACAGAAGTAACTTCAAGGGTCGAAATATGTCAATATATGTTAACTAATTGACAAGGTACATTTTTTTTATCTTTATAATTTTTATCACAGATTTGTCAGGCAAACAGGAAGTACCTAATTATAAGTTTAATTATAATATTAGCGTTATTTTGTGTAACATACAAATACTATCTACACACATTATTAACATACACTCTATCGCGTTTATGCTCGTTGTATGTTTTTAACTAGTACAGTATGTTCCTCGCTCGAAGTTTTATCGTACCTTATTGAAAAGAATACGCAATAATAGCGTAGTAACTATGTACAGTTTCTAAAAATAGATAAGCTCATAACAAATTCAAACTACGCGATCAGTCCCGACCTGTGTGTATTGTTATTCTATACTTTCAATATAAGCAGCTCCGCCACTTATTCTATTCTATGCTATTCTGTACTTTAATATACTATAATATACTATGCTACGCTACGAGTATACGAAACTACGCTATTTGCGTGTCTTTTGAAGAAGATATTTAAAGAGAAAGGTATGTGAAATAAGAATAGAAGGAGAGTTGATTGAGCAAGTGGATGAGTTTGTGTATTTGGGATGTGTATTTAGCAGGGATGGTAGATATGATAAGGATATAGAACGACGAGTAAATGCAGGGAATAGAGTGAATGGGGCACTACACTCTATTGTGAAGAACCAGAATATGTCCAAAAAGGCACGTACGGTAATTCATAATGCTGTGTTAGTCCCTACTTTAATGTATGGTAGTGAAAGCTGGGTGTGGCAGAAGAAGCACGAAAGTAGAATAAATGCTGTAGATATGCGGTCTTTAAGGAGTACGCTAGGGTTGAATCTGAAACAGGGTGAGAAATTGCGTGATAAGAGATAAATGTGGTATGCAAGATGATGTTGTGACCAGGATTAAGAAAGGAATGCTTCGGTGGTTTGGTCATGTGGAAAGAATGAATGAGGAAAGAGTGACAAAGCAAATTTATATGGCAGATGTGAACGGCCGAGTCGGGAAGGGACGCCCTAGGAAAAAATTTATCGACCAAATTGGCGATATTTTGAAAATGGGCCACGTTAGAAGTACCCCTAACCGACGTGCATGTATGCGTAGATATATGGATGTAAAGGAGGCGAAAGAGGTATGTCAGGATCGTGTCAAATGAAAGTCCGTAGTCTCTGCCTACCCCTCTGGGTGACAGGCGTGAGTGTTTATGTATGTATGTATGTATGTATGTAAGTAGAAAAGTACTTTATGTAAGCTCACACCGTTTTTTAAGCAAGTAAATTAAATCTCGTTTTGCGATAAACTACTAAATCGAACACAAAAATGAAAACGGTAAAAATGTGGCTCTTATCAAAATATAATCAGAAATCCTTTAAGCTTGTCCACACTTAAGATAAAGCCTCGGCCATTCTTGAGTCTAAGCTGGGAAAGTTTACGATACCTCGGGGTCTCTCTCTAGCAATTTGTCGCTTTGGTTCGCTCGAGAAAATACGTGTAAATTTTAGTAGTGAGGCGTAAGATGTAGAAATTTATGAGATTACAAAGGTCAAGAGTAGGCAAAGGCAACATTTTATTAACACTATCTCCAAAATTTAAATTATTAAGTCTAAGATACACTGTGATGCCTTAAAATAATAATGTGGTAAGAAGCGACAGTATTAGGTACTGTCTCTTTAAGTTTTTGGCTTGAATAAACTATTTAAAAAATAGTTTTATTCAAATAATCAAATAGTGGTGTTTAATTTAAATATTTTTTAATTCCCGACCTTTCGCGTGTTTCACAGCACTCATGAGCTGTTTGGCGTCCTGAAGTCGTAGTTAGTCTGGCTACCTTCAGTTTTTGAATACTATTTTTTGTGCGATCTACGCTGAAAGAGTTTAATTCAGTATCGTGCAGTGATGTCCTATGGTTTGGATTTTTTTTAATTAAAGGATCCCAAGCAGATGGCACCACTTATCCATCTTCTCTGTTTGTGTAAAAATTAGGATATTTTTTAATTTCTATAGCCTCACGTACCACTATTGGTAGGAATCGGTGTTCTCTTGTGAAGATTTTTAGTCAGTCAAATCAGACTGCAAACAGACTGCAAACTTCGCGGAGAGTCGGTGTTTCACGTCAGCTAAATATTTATTTTGTTGAACCTTGTAGTCTTGCTATATTTGCTTTACTCTAGCACGGAAATTTAATATATTTTTATTTTAGGAAAGGATATGTGGCGGCTCTGTCGTCGCGCCACAAGCGAAACACATCGAAGCCTAAATCGCGCTATGAAAGCTCCGAAGTAAAATAACATAGAATAACTCCGAAATATCAGACAGGCGTTGACCGCTCACACCTTGCCCGGCGCCCAGAACACCGTGCCCGGCGCGAGGTCTCCCCTTTTCCTCCTCGGCAACAGTGGTGACCCCAACGTGATGTAAACACGCAACCAACAACCTTCGGAAACTACAACCACAAGCCTTCGTTATTATCCTCAAGGACCCATATCATTCACTACTGAGAATTGTCTTCCGTAATCATCAGTTCCCGTAAGCCAGTAAAAATGTCTTCATCTCGACTCACTGCAGATTTATAAGCTGACTTCTGGCACTTGCCCCGGCACGTAGTTCTCACCGGAATCACTTGCAAGTGCGTAGTACGGCATACATTATACACCAACTTATCATTACGCACACAGCATGCATTCTCCACCGGCATTAAGGACGTCCCGCCAATTGGACTGTACTATGGACCTCCGGTCTGAGCAGGGTAATAATGTGGCGGCGCTGAACGGCACTGTCGTCACACCACAAGCGAAACACATCGATTCTTAAATGAAGCTTTCAAACCCCGAAGTAAAACAATATATATATATATATATATATATATATATATATATATATATATATATATATATATATATATATATATATATATATAGAAAAGTTTTGAAGTATCACACGGAGCGTTGGCCGCTCACCGGGCAGAAAACCTTGCCAAGCGGGGATCTTCCCTTTTCCTTCCACGGCCACAGATATTTAGATCTAACTACGCAAGTTGACAATCAAAGTAATCACGACTCGATCGATATTTTACAAATGCTTTCGAGGATAGCTTCAAATTTTTTTTTAAAGGAGAGGGGGCAAACGTGCATACGAGTCACGTAATGTTAAGTGATTACCGATGTATATGAAAAAATGCAACACCAGGGGAATCGCAGGTGCGTTGCCGCCCTTTTGAAAGGAGTAAGCTCTTTTCTTGAAAGTCCCTAGGTCGTACAGGTCCCAAAAAATAGACGGTGGTAAATATTCCACAGAGAGAGAAAAATATACAGTGGTGGACTGCCAAGCATCCAAATGGATTCTTCAGAGCACTATCCGTGATATATGCGATAAAATACGCCAAGAGATGCAGCATCTAGTACAGCAAGTACTGTAAAAGACGCTTTAGAACTTGCTAAAATGGTGAACTTATTGATTTGCGGATCAAGCGCTGTGTGAACCGCACCTCCAGCATGGAGTACTCACACCGTGGAATGGTCGGCGGCGTACTCCCTCCGTCATCGAGAGTCGAGTTGGACGCAAAAAAAAGAGCCTTGCAGATCGGCTATTTCCTTTGCGGCATGGGCCAGTGAGTCGTCTTCCCTATGTAGAGATGGAAGAGATGGCTAACAGAAATTCCCTGGGACAGTCTTGGCGAGAGACCAGAATGCACGGGTTCTAGAAGGAAGGCGAACTAGTTTCTGGCCAATTCTGCCTATGTGCTCTGACTTTGCCTAAGCAATGACTCTTTTTAAAGGACCTGGAGGCGGAATTATACTTTTTTTTTTAGGACGCTTGTGTTTACATCCCGGGCCGTTGATGCGTCAGCCCAGGCCCAGTGACACTCCTGCTTATAGCATGATACTACATAGCTTTTACAGGAGTAACTAAGCTATGGCTGATATCTGCCTCCGGTTGGTACCACAGAGGAAGAAATAAAAAGTTCCATACCCTGTAGTACCACATCAACGACCAAGTCAGCAACAACGTTGGGAGATATATATATATATATATATATATATATATATATATATATGTGTGTGTGTGTATATATATGTGTATATATATATTTGTTTAACCACGCTGCTCGGCATAATACTTATCCGTACATATATACAAACGTCTGCCTACAATGCAATGGCGCTAAAAATCTCAAAATATCTTACGCGTTATCTAGTAAAAGTGTTATCTAATGTAGTTAGTCTATAGCCTAGGTAGCACAAGGACTAAGCACTCGTTGTAATCTTCACAATACGCGAGTAGCCCGGGTACGATCCAGACCGGCACCAACGAAATTGTTAAATGAAAAAGTACTGATTTACAACGTGCTCGACTGTAAAGGAAAACATCGTTAGGGAACCTTTACGTCTGAGAAATAAGAAAAATATATTTCAAAGACATGTAAAGATCGCCTACATGAATTGGAGCAGCACGGCGCACAGTTCTTTGCGCTAAAAGCATCTCAGAAGTATATAAAATGTAACATTACTTTATCTAGTGCAATATTAAGCGTGTAGAGTCTTGCAACTGCGTGGTTTTAATTTTATTGAATTTTAAAATTTTACTTATGAAATGCATTAAACACACAAAAAATTACTCTTAGAACTTAACAATCCTGGTAAACTTAAAATGCTTGTGTTTGGAGTTGTTAACGGCTGTAGTCGAATGACAGATTCAAGCCTAAGACATGTAGGGTCGCGGTCCGCACCTCGCTATTATGCTCATGTCGCGTAATAATTCAATATATTATTATAAAATATATTTTTCAGTATCCAATTAAAAAGCTTGTTTTTGTTATATATAGGGAAAGGGTGACAAGCGAGCACACATTCCACCTGATAGTCAGTGGTTGCTGTGGCCCATAGACATCTACATCTACCCTCGTTTGCGAATCAAAATGAAAATCCGTTGTCAGCCTTGAGGACTAAGATAGAGTGCCTCTTTTCCAGTAAAAAGGGTCTCCGGTTCTCTACACTCACCATACGAAACATAGCAGCATTGAGCTGATATTTGACGCTGGTATTCTGTGAGAGCGTGGTCCTTCCCCGATCGAGCCGACCCATTCGTGCATCAACAATACAATTTATATAACTGCAGCATGGCTCTACCATGTAAAATAATAAATAGCTTGTATAAAATATTATAATAATATATAATTTTTTGAGTGTCATGGCTCCTGCATTAAATTTTACGGTACGCAAACCCTATACCCCAATACCCTCAAAATTGAATTTATTTGTTAAATTACTCAAAGAAAACATGAAGAGGAAACGTTAACGTGTCCGGGATATGTAAAGTTTGTCAATAACCAGTAGCAGAGCGAACTCCTCCAGTTTCACTAGTCTCTAAATCCAGTCTATTTGTGGTGTTGAAAACTACATACCCTTTTTACTATAAACAAGGTGTACCATCTTATTCCTCAGTGTGACAACGCATCTGCATTTTGATTCTTAATCAAACATACATGTTAATGTCTTTGGGCCTCAGCATTGAGCTTTGATAAATAAATCGGTGTCTTCTCCACCTATTACCGCAGCCAAATTGGAGTCGTGGAAGAAGAGGAGTGTTATAAATACGATGTGCTGCACTACCTACTCTTCACGGGCAAAATTTGGTTGTTGGTGGAGATACCATGCCCTTCGCGTGTCGGACTCGGGGCGTCCACTGCGCAGGTGCAGTTGCTCGCCGCGGAGTAAGGCACGTATTGTATTCTGGTGCAAATAATCCAAGAAGAAGAAAGGGGAGGAGATGTTCTCTTCCCAGGAGATGCCATCAAGGGATGGCCGCCGCAGATGGGGTCACTGCCAGTAAAACACCATGAAAAATTTAATTGTAGTTGATAGTTGGTGCGGGTCAAATACAATCGGTATTTGCCCCCGCGAGGCAGGTGTTCATAGGCATTTCTACATTTAAAAAAAGGAATTTGAATTTTTCTCTTTTCAATTTTTTATGCATTTTATTGCTTACTCTGTATCACCTAAAATTTACTTTTAAAGATTAACTCAGACGTTAACTTATGCGTATATGTAACACTGTTCTATGTATTTTATACTGATAAGGTCTATCAAATAAATTATTACCTTACTGAATATAAATAATAATAATAATAATAATAATAATAATAATAATAATAATAATAATAATTTCTTTATTTGACACTTATAATTTCATACAACATCATTGAGCCCTGACTCCCAAACTAGGATACCCTGTATTTCAGGAGTCAGTTCCTTCCCATTCAGTAACTCTTTGTGTCAAAATACATTGTGCATGCATAAATGTGTTGATATATATTTAATACACAGTTAACACTCTATACGTGTGTGTGTATGTGTGTGTGTGTGTGTGTGTGTGTGTGTGTGTGTGTGTGTGTGTGTGTGTGTGAGTGAGTAGCGTGTTTGTTGCACTGCACATAAAGTTATTCATATGGAGCTATTAAATTTTCACATTTATAATAGTCACGTTCTTTAAGCCAATTATATAACATACTTTTAAATGCATGATTTGAAGCCTTTCTTGTGCACACTGTTTTATTTAGAATATTATATAACTTGGGAGCTACGTTATTATAATTCCTTTTGCCGAATATGGATTTAACTTTGGGGATATTTATACGTACAGTTCTTGTTGAATTTAGTATTTGCGGAACACTACGTCTATGAAAGCGTCTAAGACATTGATATATAAATAATTTGCGAACACTTAGTACATCAGTTAACTTGTATACCATTTCTGTCGAATATCTATAAGGAAGTGAAAGTATTACTTTTAGTACAGCCCTTTCAACTCGCTCTAATTCTATAAGATGTGTTTTAGCAGCGCATCCCCAAGAACATATGCAATAACTGATAACGCTCTGGCACAAAGCTTTGTACGTTTGTAGTAGTAGATTTCTGTTTGCAACTATTTTTAAATTAATAAATGTGCATTAATTTAACATTTTATTCTTATAAGTGTTAAAAAGTAGTATTTCATCTTATGATTAAATTTCAACTGATTATTGAAATTTTACCTTATAATTAGAATTTACACTGCAGACTGTATCTTACTTGCTCAGCATTTTCTTGCTCAAATTATACAATTATTTCGTCAAACGAAATTTCAACATTACATTTAAACAATATAGTAACCGTAAAAATAACAAATTTTCAACATAATTCACTTTCAGATTTGATAAGACTAAATTACTTTTTAAGGCACTAAAACACGATTCTAAATCAACAAGATATTAACACAGCAACATTTTATAGACTTGAGCGTAAATAAACGAGAAAACTTGTAACATAAAACCACCAGATTTGTAATTTAATTCTCTTTATAGTCCATAAATAACTGAGTATAATAAAAATTCTTTATTGATATTTGTTTTAATCTTATTTAATTAGATTAAAGGTATCCTTCGCTCGCTGGTAAAACAAAAGAATGTAAGCTAACCAGCCACTATTGGTAGTGGGACGTATAAAACCTGCGTATATACTCCTTTTACTATTTAGCCGTATAGGGGAATTCCCTTTAGGAGAGATTTTGCCACGCTTGGCAGTTGGGTCCGCAACTATTTTTTTTAATAATTTTGAACTGCTATCAAGAAGATAGTGCTGCCCATCTCCAGTTTCACTTTCCCTCTGTCACCTCTTATGACACCCACGGGAACATATGGGGTAGTGTATATTTTTCTCCTCTACACGGTACCCCCCTAAGAGGTCATTTTAGGGGGAGTCCTATGTTCAGTAGTGGATTTTTATAGGCTGTAATGAATGGATGGATTATAATTAAAAAAATTGGCTATATTAAAAAATATAGCCATTTTTTAAAATATAAACCAACTTCTTAACTTAATTAAGGCCCAAATGGCCAATTCGCCTTTGTATATAAATAATGTTTTACTTTCCAAGTAATGTTTCTTATATTATCTTTAAATATATAAATTTGTTTTCAAATTCAAACTGTAGTAATGTAGTTATATTATGCAGCATAATAAAATTGTAATCTAACAAAATCTTGTAAACTAATGCAAACACATAACACCATATAGTTATGGTATAGTTTTAGATACATATGATATATTTACATTCCTTCTTAAGCCGAAGTACAAAGCTCCACTTGTTACGTTATTTTCCTTTTAGTTACTTGTAATTCTATACGTATATCATCATCTTTACAACCCTTCACAAGTCCTCTCCAAACTATACAATAAAGCACGATCCTGATCCACTTGCATCTATCGACTTCTTGCATATCTTACCAGGTTGTCATATCATTTTTTGGGGGCCACCCTGCAAAAAATGCAAAGCGAATTGGAGTGAAACTAAACGCTTCAACTACTGTAAAGGGCAGGACAACGTCTGCTCTGGCAACTAGCAGATTTATAAACTTTTTAAAGTTACATTATTTTTAGTAAGCGTTGACTGCCGTGTAACAAAACTATGTATATAAAATACAAAATTATGTTCTTTTTTTGTATGTGTTTCTTCCAATCATCCGATTACGATGAAACTTTGATATGTTGTGAGCGCATTGTAAAGTTTGTTTGTCTTACTATATAATAAGAAACAAGCAAAACAAGATCAACATCAGCTTTAAATAACTAAATATATTTTCTTACAATTTGCAATTTTATCGAAAAATATTTGAAGCATGCTTAGTAGCCTGAAGCAATATGAGGGCCTTTTCTCCGCTTCGTTACTCTTTTAGAAATTACATGAGGAATTTGACTTACAGTTCCACGCTCACTATATTTGTTTTGCGCATTTTACCACGTAGTGGCTGTGTGAAAATATCTCCTTACCCATACCATCCACTGGGTGTCGTGACGGAGGAAATTAAAACTGGACATGGACCACAGCGTCATATAAACAATGGCGAAAAAAACTATGGTTGACAAACCGCTTGCCAAGTATGACAACTGAAATAAATAGCCGCTCGAAAGTCAATAATGGGGGAGATCTTTGTTCAGCAAAGTCTTTGAAACGCTGTCATGAATACGCATATTACTACAAAAGGTCATGGGGTTTCTTCTATCTGGGAGTCTGCAGGGCGGTGAAGAAAAATATTGTGAGGTATCCCGAATGTCCGGGATATAATAATATTTTGTAGACATATGTAGTCCGCCAACACGCACCGGAGTAACGCAATTGTCCCAGCCCAGATATAGCAAGTAAACTGGATGCAATTATAATTTTTTTTAAATATTGATGAATCTGGATTCAAAAAGATTAAATTAATGAAATTAAATCTATTTTACGGAATATATTGCATTTAAATTTAAATACTTTTTATAGAAGAGAGGGGAAACGAGCATACTTGATGTTAAGTGACTATTGCAGCCTATGACCAACCGCAACACCAGGGGAATTGTGGGTGCGTTGCCGGCTTTTATAAAGGAGTAAGCTCTTTTCTTGAAGGTCCCCGGGTCGTACCGGTCCGGAAAAACCACCGGTGGTAAGCTATTCCACAGAGAGGTCGTACGCGGAAGAAATCTCCTCGTGAAACGTACAGTTGTGGGGGTCCACATCCAGATGGTGTGGATTGTATCGGGAGGTTTACCGCGTAGTGCATTCATGAAATTTGGCGGCTGGGATTCATCAGAACAATTCCTCAGAGCACTCCCCATGACAGATGCGATAAAATACGCAAAGAGATGCAACATATCTTCGCTGCGCCAATGAATCGAGCCGATCGGAAAGCATGGATTCGGTCAAGTGGAAGGAGCCGACTGGGGAGCTCCAGCCCAGAGATGGGAACAGTATTCCATGTGCACCCGAACCCGCGCCTTGTAAAGTTGCAAGCGGTGTGCCGGCATGAAATACTGTCCCGCTCTGCTGAGCACGCCAAGCTTTTTAGAGGCCAATTTGGCCTTCTCTTCCAAGTGACCACGAAACTGCACGTCACTCGATATGTCGACGCCGAGGATTTCGATACTGGATGAGGTGAGAAAGGGAGTGCCTTGAAACTGGAGAGATACGACAAAGGGGTTGATTTTAGCGGTAAACGCGCAAACTTGTGTCTTCTGAATGTTAAACTGGACCAGATTTAGTCGCCCCCAAGCAGCCCCACACAAGATTTTATCGGTACTCGGAGAAGTTTTCCCGAGAAATTTTGGCACGGTCGGTGTTCAGAGCGTCACCAGTACTGTCATCTGCATAGCAATGAATGTTACCGGTTTGCAACATATCATTGATATGCAGAAGATACAGCGTTGGTGATGTACGCAGCCATGTGGAACACCAGCATTAATAGGCTTGTCATCGGAACTTGCACTGTCCACAACGACCTTGATGCTCCGATCTACAAGAAAGCTGGTGATCTAATTGCACAATTTCTCTGGAAGGGTTCATAGGAAGGGAGCTCCGAAAGAAGCGCTTTGTGCCAAACCCGATCGAAGGCCTTCGCAATGTTGAAACTAACGGCCAATGCCTCTCTGTGAACTTTACTGCCGCCACCCATCTATGAGTCAGGTAGACCATAATATCACCAGCTGATCGGCAACGACAGTATTGGCGATCACTGATCAGCTGGTGATTCTCAATGTGATCCTCACGAGCTTGCAATATACAATGGATTCCATTGTTTTGGAGAACAAGGAGGTGATGGCAATGGACCTGTAGTTAGAAGGGTCTGAGCGGCCGCCTTTTTTAGGCATCGGATGGACGAAAGCTGTCTTCCATGATTATGGGACTACGCCTAGAGAGTAGGGGTATCGGAAAAGACGCATTAAGACCGGTGCCAACTCTGGAGCACACGTTCTCAGCATAATTGGAGGGATACCGTCAGGCCCACTCGACTTGTAGATGTCCAGGGAGAGGAGTGCTTTGCGGACCAAGCGCTGTGTAAACAGAGCCTCCGGCATGGAGCACTCACACTGTGGGATGGTCGGCAGCGTACTCCCCCCGTCATCGAGTTGGAAGCAAAGAAAGAGCCTAGAAGATCGGCTTTCTCCTTTGCGGTATGGGTCAGTGAGTCATCCTCTCAGTGCAGAGATGGAAGAAATGGGCGACAGAGATTCCCCTGGACAGCTTTGGTGAAAGACCACAATGCACGGGTACTAGAAGGAAGGCGAACTAGTTTCTCGTCAATTCTGCCTACGTACTCTGACTTTGTCTTGGCAATGACTTTTTTGAAGGACCTGAGGGCGGGATTATACTTCTTTTTTAAAGCGCTAGATGTAAATCCCGGGACGTTGATGTGTCACCCCAGCCTTGTTAGCACTCCTGCTTATAGCATGATGCTATTTTATGGGAGCGACCAAACCATGGTAAAATTTTTCTCTGATGGGCACCACAGAAGAAGGAATAAAATGTTTCATACCCTGAAGTACCACATCAGCGATAGAATCAGCAACAAGGTTGGGATCGTTCGGCGAGAAGCAAACCCGTCCCCCAAGGGCAAGATGCAAAGAAAGATCGTATCCTAGACGCGCGGATGATCATCGCTGTCTACGAGTAGCCAAAGGATGGACAGGTCCGAACCTTCAAGACTGCCGAGGCGTCGAGAACAGATGTCCTCTCTGACATACTCGCAAACTCCAGCCCGAGGCACAAAGGAGTGTCCAGCGGCACAGGCGAGATTCAACATCAACAACGTTTACGGAGCGAATACTACAAACGAACGCACCACCTGTGTTTGCACCGAATGAAACCCGTGGAAGTTAACGAATAAAAAGGCGATTATAAAAGCTGATGATACTTAATTGACGGCTAAATTAACAGCAGCTTTCGACGTTAGCTCATAATTTGAATATTTACGTCATCATGGATACGATAAAAGTTCGAGTGATTATGGAATGTGAGTACCATCATTACAAGTCGCACACACCATAAAAGACCTTTACGGAGCGAAGACTACAAACTAGAAATTTTATTTTAACAAACTGAATTACAAATTGGAATTTACATTCTGGAAATTTCGACCGAAATATGAACACCGTGGTCATCCAAAAACTTCGCTCGACAGTGACGAATTAAAGGCGATTTCGAAATTTTATCGACGTTATCATTAAAACAATATTGGCACATTTTCGTCAAATTGGCAAGGTAAAATAGTTTGACAAATGGGTGCCCCACGCACTCAATGATCACCAGCGCGAAGTACGTGTCGAGACGTGCCTCTCACTACTCAACACGTACACAAACGAAGAAATTTGGAGGAATTTGGAACAACATTGTTACCTGCGACAAAAAATGGATTAACCTAACCTAAACACTGCCCTAAATGAAAACTTACCCCTAAAAAAGTGATGATCACTGTTTGGGGGTCTAGCACATCTGTAATTTATCACAGCTTCTGACCAAATGGGATGAGCATTACTGCAGATATGTACTCTGAAGAACTGAACACAATGTTGGAGAAGCTCGCATGTATCCACCCAGCTTTGGTCAATGGCTTGTCCCATCTTCTCCAGAACGACCGACGTGCAATCTCATACTGCACAATAAACTGCCTCCAAATTACAAAAACTGGGGTTGTAAGCTCTCCATCATCCGCCATACTCACTAGACTTTGCGCCTAGACTCCTATTTTTTCCAGAATTTGGATAACTTTTGGTGAGAAAAAATGCGGTACACAAGAGGCAGTACAGTGCCTTTAAAAAATTTGTAACTTCTCGTCCAGCTGATTTCTTCAAGAAGGGTGTCAATAAATCTCAACCGCGTTGGGAAAAAATAATTGACTACATAGGTAATTTGAAATAAAAAATATAAAAAAGTGTCTTAGCTTATTTCATAAAAAACGGCAATTTCATAGGTAAAGACCTAATATAGACATTTTAACATTTGATTTATTTTAATTTATCAGGAAGCATAAAAGTTCAGTAATTTTAACGACTTATTTTCTTCTGAAGGTTATACAATATTCTACCTATGACTTACCATAGACAAACATTTGCGCAGATAATTATTTTTATATTATAGTCAACCAAATATAAGAAATACCTTTTGACGTTTCAAATTAATCACTCCACAATAACTTTGCACAAGCGTACTCACACGATTTAAAATAACCTGTCACGTAAATCCGAAGAATTATGAAGATATCTATATTTCATTACAACGTGCATAGTTTTTTATCACTAACTTAAATTTGAATTTTTCAAACAAAATATTAAAAAATAACCAGTATTAACTTTTTTACTAGACGTCGTTTCAATGATATGTCGCTATATATATTACCGTAGTGTTTGGATGATTAAAATTCATTGTTACGCGAATAAACGGCAAAATATTCAAATAATGGGTAAATATATTCTAATAATCGAATCATTAATTTATTTAATGTATTATTTGTTTAATTTAATTTTTATTTTCAAAATTCCTTAAATTACATGAGTCACGAATAAAAGAAGTTTTTTTTTTTTACTTTGTCAATTAATTTGTGTAGGCAAAAAAAACTCATATATATGGCTGTGCTAAAATAACCACTACATAATTTCAATATCCCGCCATTTCGGTATCAGTTACTCGACTCCACGGAATCAGTAGTTCATTCTTGATGCGATGTATACGCTTTCACAACCAAATCCAACAAAAACCAAATATACAAAATTTGACGTAATTACACAAAGTTCAAAAACTTTATTAAACTATGTTTGTATAAAAAGGGTTATTTTAATATTAAGGAATTTTTGGATGCTAATAACTCATAATCCTCGCCGGTGGGAAGGATGATCGCTACCAAGATATTTTTAGTTTGTTGTCAATTGTAACACGCATGATTGTAAGCTCTTATTTAAAAAAGAAAAAAAAAACTAGTCCCGTCGGGTTTCTTGCTGGTTCTTCCCAGGACAGAGGTTTTTTTTGCAAACCAGTGGTAAATAAAAAAGTGACTTTCAGTAAGTATTATTCATAATCTATACTGAAAAAAAAGTTTCTGTTTCTGTTTCGTGAGCTTAATGTGCGAAATTTTGTGTTTGTCTCCTTATTTTGTGACTCGGCTTTAACTTTTTGGACAGTTTCTCCTTTAATAACTTTTTGTACGTGGTAGACCCATGCTACATTTATATTATAGTTGTAGCTCGAATGGGTTGGCTTAACCATGGCAGGACCACGCTCTCACAGAATACCAGCGTAAAATAAAATAGCAGCGTAATGCTGTTGTGTTTTGTATGATGAGTGTAAAGAACCGAAGACCCTTTTTCCTGAAATCCAGGCATTCCGTTTTAGTCCTCAGGGGTGACAACGCATTTGCATTTTGATTCTTAATTGAAGATAAATGTGTATGGCTATGCTCCACAACATCCACTTACCATTAGGTGCACTGTGTGCTCGTAATATCACCCTTATTATATTAAAAACTGTAATATAATATAAAGAAATAAGGTAATCATTACCATGTTGTTTCAAAATGTTTTCATTTTACACCTTTCTTTATAATAATTTGAAAAAGAGTCCCGTTGTATTTCTTGTTAATTCTACTAAGTTCATAGGTATTTTCCGAACCATTGGTATTAGCATAAATTACTTTCATTAAATACTAATGGTAAACTATACTTACTAAAAATGATTCCTATTATATTTGAATACCGTGTATTAAATAAAAGGACGTCAAACACCTGTTCCCCGAGACCATTGGTGCTTGCTGTAAAACGTCCGGAATGAAAATGTCATCAATGTAGTCCAAATAATAGTAATGTAATAATCCAAATAATAATAATCCAAATAGTAAAAAATGCAGATGCGTTGTTACCCCTAATATGAAAAGCCTTTCCAGTAAAAATTATTTCTCTACACTTTTAAAAATATACCAGAATTAGGCTGCTATTTAATGATGGTTTTCTGTGAGAGAATTTTCCTTCTTATAAGTTACCTGCAGTTATAATATAACTGCAGCATAGCTCTGCCACGTCTCTGTTTTTAAGACTAAAGGATTAATGTTGTAGGTATATCTTTTTAATGCAACATCGTGATATCAATTAAGAATTCCGTATTACACATGCCACAAAACCAATTAAAACGATGGATTATGTTAACTGTATGCGGGGTCGAACTCCAATTTGTAGACCGATACATTTTAATTCCATGTCAAATGTACGAACAACTCGAATTTTTTAACAAGATTAATAAGTACCGAATAATATATTTGTTTTCAAAATTTATAAAATAAAAAAAAAATAAAAATAAAAAAGCCTTTTATATGGAATAAAAATAATGATTTTCAATATAACTTTTTTTACAATGTAATTTGCATTTTATAAAGGGAATTGAAAATATAAATTTAGTTTTTTTTTAAATACATTAATATATATCAATCTTTTTTGTAGATTTTCATGTACTAATTTATTATTTTTTTTTTATATTTTAATATATTTATTTAATTTAATTTTAATTTAATTCTATACATTGATTTATTTCTATATTAATGAATGAATTTGATTGAGGTAATAATTAATGTCATAATTTTGGGTATGATAATTATTTTTCATTATATTTGGTTAAAATTTAAATGTACATTACTAATAACATTAATATCTTTAATCTATGTAATTGATTTTTAAATTTTTAGTCGCTATTTTTAATGGATTTGGTTTTTTATAACATTATGAATAGGATAACATTAATTTATATTTAGTTGCAAATTGACAAAATATTTTAATTTTATAATTTATTAAGGATCTATATACTCATTTGTGTTTGTTTGCTTTGCATGGACGCCCCTTAGGTGAAGATTTCCATTTGTCTCAATTTTTTGCTATTTGTGTCCAACGTGGTCCCGCGATCTTTTTAATGTCATCTTCCCAGCGCATGTATGGTCTGCCTGGACGTCTTTTTCCTGGAGGGCCATTCCATGTGGTTACGATGGAAGTCCACCTCTTATCTTCTAGACGTGCTACATGGCCGGCCCATTGAAATTTTAACTTTTGAGCATAACTCAGAGCATCAATAGCATTTGTGATATTTCTTATTTTGTATGACGTACTTTATATATTTTTCTTATTTTTAGCAGACTACGCTCCATGCTTCTCTGGCATGTAGTTATTTTGTTTTTAACTTTTCTAGTAAATTTCCATGACTGGCAAGCGTATGTTAAGCAGGGAAGTATACACGAGTCCGTAATTTTCTTTTTTAACTCTACCGGCATGTTACTCTTTAATATTTCCTTATATGACCAGAATTTATTCCAAGTTATTTTTGACCTTCGTTCTACTTCTAGCTCGTTGTTATTGTTTTTAAACCCTATTCAAAGTTTATAAAAAGTACTTATTAACCTTCAATTATGGTTCCCGTAAAAATCGTGCTATAATGTTATCAAAAAAATATTTTGTGAATATATGAAGCTGACGGCAACATAGCGCACTAATCGCTCAATAACATTCTTTGAGAGGAATTCTGCGCTCCGCAGTGGTCGAATAAAGACTATAACTTTACTTTTTATCTTTATCATTATAACCCTTCATTAGCACATGCACTTAACAAAGCGTTTTCCAGACAAAATTGAAAAGGATTCTGATACGCTAAGACAGTGCAACTTATCATCTAGGGATTCATCACCACGAACCAAACATGTGTGATTGTAGTCAAGCACTTGCTTTTAAGAAAAAAAACCTAGGCCTACCCAAGGAATGGAATATAGACAATCCACAGGGAACTGCATCCATCGCCCTTCTGTATATGGCCAGCCACTTCAAATTACCGGTCAGTCGTCGTCATTTTTAAGTCTACTTAACTCTTCTTTTATAATACTCTAACGTTTAGGCATATGTGTCTTCTGAACATGTTCTTACTTGGATTGTGTAATCAAAAATTTGATTAATTTATGGTAAACAAATTGATGTCTAAATCGAAACAAGACGGGAAGATACGTAGGCGGTCCCATAATGAATTGGCCTAACTATGAACCAATGAAGGAAATGAAACAAAACCAATTTTATTTTTCAATATAATCACCATGAATACTAACACACTTCTGACATCTGTGAATCAACATCTTTAAACCTTTATAAAAATAATCAAATTTTTTATCCTCAAAATGACTGAAGACGGCCGCCTGCAACTCTTCATTGCTTGAAAATTTTCTTCCTCTTAAGTCCCGCTTTAAATTTGGAAATAAATAATAGTCGGACGGGGCCATGTCTGGACTGTAAGGTAGATGTTGAACTTCTGTGAACCCGCATTGACGAACTGCATCCTTCGAAACACCAGCGGTATGAACAGGGGCGTTGTCATGGAGCAACAGGACACCTTTAGACAGCTTGCCTCTTCGTTTTTCCTTTATCTTGTCTTGTAATTTATATATTAAAGAAGCATAATATTTGCCGTTCATGACTGTATTACGTTCTTTAAAATCCACCATCAAAAGGCCTTGAAAATCTCAAAATATTGTGCACATCAGTTTTTTAGTCGATTGTTGCACCTTTGCCTTTCTAGGGGGCTTTTCACCCTTATAACGCCATCCCATTGACTCGCGCTTGCTTTGTGGATCATAATACAAGATTATAGTTTCATCACCAGTCACTAACTGCTCGATCACAGTCTTTGGATTTTCGCCACAAAGATCCAAAAACTCCGAAGGGCAGCGCACTCTTTCCTGTCTCTGTACCGCTGAAAGAAGTTTCGGTACCCATCTTGCACTCACTTTTTTCATGTGAAGATGTTCGTGGATTGCGCGATGAACGGTACTCTTAGAGAGCCCAAGCCTTGCTGCAATTTCTCTAATCTTCAAACGGCGGTCACTCAGAACCTCCTCTTCGATAAGAGCAATCGTTTCGAGAGTGAGCACTTCCACAGGTCGACCGTCGTGGCCAAAATCTTCGACGGTTTCTCCCCCGAGGCGAAACTCTTTCATCCAATTCTTCACTGTGCTATAGGAGGGAACAGACTCCTTATACACGCCATCCAATTGTTCTTTTATTTGGGCAGGGGATAAACCTTCTTTAAACAGAAACTTTATGACACTTCGATACTCAGTTTTCGACATTTTGAAAAAATACGCGACTCTCGTTATTCAAATGCCTGTTAAACTAAGACTAAGCATTTCATGTCGATGCATGTTTCTTATATTAAGTGCACGATAAACGTACTATTTAATGCAACACAACATGTAGCGACATGTCGCGTTGAACTATATCAGGCCAGTTCATTATAGGACCGCCTGGTATTTGGCATCCATGCGCGCCCGCTACTTATTTACCGCCAGACTTCTGACATTCCAATAATGGTGTGCGCTCACCTCTCCATCACATGGTTTATATATAACCTATATGTCAAAAATACTCTTGATTAAAACTACTTTTACGGATTTTATCGCGTTTATTTTTGCTTTTAATTACTTTTATTTTTAATTCCCGACGATTCGGGCGCTTTCCAGCACCCATGGTCACGGGGGACTGGGTGCTGGAAAGCGCCCGAAACGTCGGGAATTAAAAATAAAAGTAATTAAAAGCAAAAATAAACGCGATAAAATCCGTAAAAGTAGTTTTAATCATGTGTAGTGTTCGCGTAAATATAAGAAATCAAAAATACTCTTCCTTATTTAAATGCTTATCTTTTAAGTGAAATAAAATAATCCTTATGCTGTGTGACACTTTATTTTTAGGAAATAGAGAGACCACTGCTGATTATAGACCTCCCCAAAGAATGTCACAAAACACGGTTAAACCATCTGCACCCATCACCCTTCTGCACAGTTACCAAGTTTGATTTCCTAGAGAAAATCTATGAATACAGTTATTTTTAACTCTAAGATCAACGACTTGTTGCCTCCATTTTAAGTTCACCTAAAAATCCAAAGATACTGCACAGCATACGCGCGCTTAAATAACATAAGAAATGTCAACTATTCATTATTTACTGTTCCTAAGGATACCGAAAGTTAAGATATCATTAATTGTAGGTATATATCCAGATAATCAGGTACCTAGTTACTGGCTCAATAGTTACAGATTTATTATTTGACAAGCGATTTAACTATTTGATTATCCGCGTGTAATTTCGATGACTATTGAAGGTCATCGTGATCAGCGAAATATACCGGTAAATTGTTAAATAATTGGTCGTTAAAAGAAACAGATTGATAATAATAGCACCACCCATTGCAACTCGTTCATTAATAATGCAGTCGCGTGTCACATGTTTGTAAAAAAATTAAAAGTAAAAAGCAAAAAAATTCGAAACATAAAATGGTAAGTATGTAAATTTGCTGAGTTTCAAAGACGTTCACGTTGCAATAATCATAAATTTCTAGATATTGCAAAATAACATTCCTCGTAATGAAAACTAATGTTCTTAGTATCAGCAAATTACTAGCAAATTCCATACATTGAATAACACCTCGGTGTATTCTACTACAAACTAATATCAAAGAATTCAATTTGTTTTATCACAACACCTAACCCTTTTTATAGAATAAGGTTGAAAAACGAGCACATAGTTCATCTGATTGTAAGAGTATGCTGTGGCCCATAGACATATACGTTTATTCTCTATTAAGATTAAAAAGGCAGATGCCTTGTCACCCCTGAGAACTAATATGGAATGCCTAGTTTCCAATAAAAAAGGATCTCCGAGTCTTTACACCCAGAATACGAAACACAGCAGTATTAAGCTGCTATTTTACGCTAGTTTTCTATGAGAGCGTGGCTTACCCCGTTCGAGCCGACCTATTTGTGATACAAGCATAGTATAGCTTCAGTGTGGCTCTACCACGTATAAAACTCTACAGTGGGTGCGGCCTAACGGGCTGAGTGATAAAGACACGCGCACGTGGACGTAAGATGCATTTCGATTTAATACGCGCACCGCATTATTTTTTTAATCGGTAGGCTAATTTCACGATGGTCGCTTCCGAAGCGTGCAAAGTACTCAAGTTTGCTATTAGAAAGTGATCCTTCTGTTCTTAAACTATTATTTATCATTTGCTTAGACTGGGAAAGTTGAGACTGATGAGCAGGAAAGTGGATCCTGGCAGTAGTATTAAAGATCAAGAGTAAGTCCAGTGAAACAAAATTTAAAATTCAATTAAAATTCATAAAATATTTTTTTTTACTTATTATAACCAGTGCTTGATCACAATCCCACCTGGTGGTAAGTGGTGATGCAGCCTTAGATGGTAAATCGCAATGTCTTTGCGTAACAAAAGCCTATTTACTCTTGCCTCGAAGACGCGCAGATTGTATTCGGACGGAAAGATAGACACCGGCAAATTATTCCACTCCTTTGCTGTGCGTATTAGAAAATATAAGCAAACCGTTTGGTTCTCATGAGTATAATATCGACAATATGGGGGTTAATATCAGCAGTATTCGGTTTATGGCAACTTAGTTCACACATTCTACATGTTTGTTATTTACTATTATAGCATTGACACTAATTATTTGGAATTATGCCGGCAAATGTGTATGAGCTTCATTAGAAGGTTTGCCAAAATAATGTTATCAAAATAACTGAAACAACGCCAAATTATATAATCGTAACTCCATAAATATAATAAATCAATTTTTCTAATCATATTTGTATACACATTCAGTTCCATTATTTTTTTTCTCATTTTTGGTGCTTTCAAATTTATCTTAGGACACAATTTGTGTATTAGATTAAAATTTTCAGCTAGGCTTTAAAACGCATTATAATTCACCGTTTATCGGTAATACCAGTTCTAATAAAATTTGTATTTCTTAAATAAGTGATCCGTAAGCGAATTTTGAACAAATTTTCTTAAATAAAATCTTTTAAATATTGGGTGTATAAATTGCGTTTTAGTCATTTCTTAGGATAAAATTTAGTCAAAGAAATAGACGCATTTATTTTATTAATATCTTCCTCTGGTAACTAGCGCATTCTTGGATTGGCCTGCAATGATGATGATAGTGAGGATTCAATGAATAAAATTTGTTGCTCAATACTACTTTGTATTTCGCCATTACAACCATTAGCTATAAGTGAAATAAAACCTATTATAAATAAATATATGAATATATATTAAACCATTAGCTTCAAGTTTTGGCAGGGTCTAACATTTCTGGAGGATATAATAATAAAGGAAAGTTAATTTAAAGATGTATTACATCATTAAATTAACTTTACTTGTACGGACGTAATAATTTTATATGCCTACACTATGTTAATTTACAATATATTCAATCGTTTATGAGTTTTTTCACTAAATACATGCCATGAATGTAATTCTTAATTATTGCTAATTTGATAGATAGAGTATAATCCTTAATCGCCACTCTTTTCAGCTGGACTGACAATCGCATTACAGAAGTTTCAGGACAATGTCGCTGCTCTTAGCGCTTATATACCACAAGATATTTCTGGGTGTCAATGCTATATGTATGGAGGATATAACTTTACTTTTTTAATTTATATTAACTAACTATGCTCCTTATTTTATCATTAATTGCGGCCTATAAAAGCCCGAAGCTGAACATAGGGCTCATCAATTGCCTCATGAGGATATTTGCCGTGGTTGCGTTGTTTTTTTTTAAGTTAGAAAGGTAAGTAATTAGGAAGAAGCTGCTTTCTATCTCCCGATTTATCTCTGCCGCCTCTTACGACAATCTCATAACGATATTATGTAGCGAATATTTTCACATTGCTACTAAAGTATTTTTCTCCTGATTACGCTCAAAATCTACTATTCGGCAGTTAACATTACTGCCAACACGCTTCTTTTTTCAATCCAAATCACCTTCCAAATTTTTTATTTAAATAAGAAAAAAGTGATAGCGCCGAAGGTATAACTGATTTGATGATTTGAACTTAAGCTGAACAGCTCCTGCATTGTTTTTTTTCATTGCCAAGCGAATTTTTTTTATAGTATATGGGTAACAAAAGAACACACGTATTATCTGATGGTTAGTAGATACTGTGGTCTGTAGACATCTATATTTACATCTATGCTTATCCTCCGTTTAATTTAAAATGGAGATGCGTTGCCATTCCTGAGGACTAAAACGGAACGCCTCATTTCCGGTAAATAAAGCCCCCGGTTCTTTGCACTCACACTGATAATATTTTCCTTATGTCCTTCCCCGACCGAGCCGACCCAGTCGTGCTACAACCATAATATAGTTTCATCACGACTCTGCCACATTGAGCTGGCTTGGTTAAACAAAAAGCTACACATTCTATTATAGTATATTGTAATCAAATGAAAATAATGAAGATGGCATTTTATTCTATTTTATTATTTTATTTAAACGAACCTTATCTCTTTGCAAGTGGTTGCAAATTTCTATTGACTGGTAACAGTTCATTCTCAGGTTAACTGTTAATTAGTTTTATCTCTTATTTAAAAGAAGTGTAACTAAACTTCAACCTGCTTTTAATAGCTGAATAAAAGTATAACAATCGACGAAACTTTTTTGATTTGTAAAAAAAAAAGCAAAGACTGCTTATTTATTTATTTTTTTATTTATTTATTAGGAAGCCAACATGATATTGTACAATGAAAAAAATGTTTACCAATTATATAGATTAATCTGAAGTTTAGTACATATCATACTTATAGGCTAACTTAACATGTTAAAGTAAAATAATAAGTAACGCACATTATTATTGAAAAAGGAAGAAAGGATAACAAAAAAACCTATTGTAATGCATCAAACAAAGATAAAGAACAAAAACTTTTTTTCCACAATAACTCACGAGGTTATATATATATATATATAATTTTGTTATAAAAATGTTTTTTAATTATATTTTTAAAAGTGGTATAAGAATCGTTGAATATGTCAAGATCGAGTAATTTAGAAATTACATTATAAGTTTATAAGATTCTATTAATAGGAGCTGATAGTCCGACATTTGTTCTACTATACCTAGTTTTGAATAAACTATAATTTTCTTATTTTAGAATTAGGTCTAGGAATAACATATGATATTTTACCTAAAAGATTATTCGAGCTAATTTTATTGTTAACGATTTTGTGTAGCAAGCACATGTCCATAAGCGCTCTTCGATCATTTAATGAAATCATATTACAATTATCTAGTCTTTCAATGTAAGTTAATTGCCTGTGTATTTTGTTATTATTGAAATAAAGGTACTTAAGGAATTTCTTTTGCACTCGTTCTAACCTATTTATATATGTTTGATAATGTGGATTCCAGATAGAAGAACAATATTCAAGATTACTAAGAATAAATGAGTTAAAAAGAATTACTTTGGATTTTTTATTTTTAAAAGTTTTAGTTACCCGTTTAATTAATCCTAAAAATTTCAATGATTTTTTTATAACTTGATCCATATGCATAGTGAAACTTAATTTACAATCAGTTAAAATACCTAAATCACGAATAACATTTGTCTTTTTTATGACAAAATCATTAATATTATATTCATTAAAAATTGGATGGATTTTTTTATTAAATGATATTTGGTAACATTTTTCACGATTAAGGATTACATTATTAAGCTCGCACCAGCAGACCAGCCTATTAATATCGTTTTGTAGTAAGTTTCCATCATTAACGGTTTTTATTTCTTTATACAATTTTAAATCATCTGCAAAGAGAAGTACATCACTATTCAAGAAAACAATTTACTACATCATTTATAAAAATATTGAACAGAGTTGGCCCCAAGTGCGAGCCCTGTGGCACACCTGAATATGCTATAAATTCCTCAGATTAAAATCCATTTATTACAACCTTTAGCTTTCGGTTGTGTAAGTAAGAAAACACACATTTTAAAAAGGAGCTGTAAATTCCATAACATTCAAGCTTTTTTATTAGTATGGAATGATTCACGACGTCAAACGCTTTTGAGAAGTCTGTATAAATTGCATCAACTTGAAGGTTATTGTCCACAGACACACATAAATTATCAATATATTCACAAAGATTTGACGCTGTGGACCTTCCTCTCAAAAATCCGTGCTGCCTATCAGTTAGTATAGATTTCATGTGCCAATTTATAATTGGACAGATAATAGCCTCAAACACCTTTGGGAATACGGATAGTATTGATATGGGCCTGTATTTTGTTATATCGGTCCTATCTCCGCTTTTAAAAACAGGCACAACTCTAGCCTCCTTCCAAGCGCTTGGGAAAAAACCCTATTTCAAGGATGCATTATATATGATACTTAAAGGGCGCGCTAGGGCTGCTGCACATTTCCTAGCAAAGAAAGACTGTATATTGTCGGGACCAGCGCTTTTATTGCTGTCAAGTTTCTTAAGCTTTGATTCTACTTCCTCTACACTTATATATACGTATATTAGATAAAGTTTGATTAACACCAACGCATTCAATGTTAGGAATCATATTCTCTTTGCCTATAGGATAATCGGAGTATATACTTGAGAAATGTTTTGCAAAGCTATTACATATGTCTGTACCATTGGAAAAAATTTGTGCATTTAATGTCATATAGGAAGGATATTCACTTTTATTATTTCTAATCTCTTTTAAATAAGACCAAAAATATTTTGGATTACTAACTATATTTTCTTCTACATTTTTAATGTGATTTTTATAGCATGAGTGTATTAAGGTTTCACATCTTTTACGCAGTAATTTAAACGATATTTCATCAAGAGGGTTTTTATACTTATTATATAAGTTTCTGTTTTTATTTTTTTCTTTTAATCTTTTTATTAAGTCTTTTGAAAACCAACGCGGATATTTACTATTTCCTCTCTTATATTTTCTAATATGCCGACCTTTAATCTCGCGGAGCTTGCAATAAAAGACTTTAAGCATTTCATCAACATCAACACATGTAATAAAAATTTCATTCCAAGATATTTTTTCTATCTCCTCGATAATAACGCTGTAATCTGCATTATAAAAATTCATTCTTTCATTTATGTTTGTTTCTAGGTGTGAAACTGATTTCTAGGGGTGGGTGATGTCTGTCTATATGGCTTAAGGGATAAGGGCTTTCTTTAACTTCGTTGATTATAAATGTACTTTCTTTATTACTTAATATTACGTCGCCTCAGTGCTTGTTAGGCCAATAGACCATTTGAGTAATTTTACAGGACCAATGTTTTTTTGTTTTTCTATGCTATGACTCAAATAAAGCCGTAATATTCATTAGTTTCCAAAACTGTGGCACATCTGGACTTCTAATAATCTGTAAAAAATAAAAACTTCTGACTTTAACATTGTGTAAAACCGCTTTAAAAATGGATATTGGACAAAAAAACGAAACTATAATTACGTTAATGGATATACACTACATTCCTTGGGATGTTAGCCAAAAAGCAACAGAAAGTATTCTGTGCTTGTTTGCCCTATAGCCTTACTTCACAATACAGGCTGTGAAATTAAACAAATCCATTGCGCATCATTATTGTATGTTATAATAAAATTAATAAATAAATAATAATAAATATATAAAAAATAAATCTTATCTAACAGGCCTGAATTAAAATTAAATCTTGAATTTATAGATATATACTACCGGTGCCCTACGGTGTCACTCGCGTATAATTTTAACGAAAGGTACTGTCATTTTGAGTTAGCTTGACAAAAATGTGATTTCTGTGTGGGAAAGGAATTTATGTGCTGAATTACTTCTTCTATTTTGCTTTCGGCGGTCTGTTTTTTTTATGTGTTTTCCTTTAGAGGGTGTGGGAATCAATTTCAATTTGTTGTTGTAAAGTTTTTTGTAGAAATAATAAATTCTTTTAGCCGATATATCCAAAGTACCACAAAAAAACTTCTGACACACTTTCACTTTTTGCTCGTTTTTCGAAAAGAAGTACTATAAACTAATTCTTCAAATAGTTATTTTTACTCTACTATATTATAAATGTCAAAGTTTGTGGGGATAGATAGATGGATGTTTGTTACTTTTTCACACAAAAACTACTGAACGGATTTGGATGTAACTTTGCACCCGGATGACTTATATCCTGGATAACACAGGCTACTTTTTTCTCGTGAAACAGCGGGGCGAAACTAGTACTTTATATTTTATCTACCTATACTTTTTCGATTATCAACCTACGGTTCTTTTTATTTTTAACCGACTTCCAAAATGGAGGAGGCTATGTATTCGATGCGTATTTTTCGTTTACAAGTGATCCTCAAGTATTTTGGTTTCCTAGTGTGGGGGCCATAAGTAATTCTATCTTGATATTGTGATTTCTTTGTCAAATAAGTTATTTTGTGTTTGTATTTTTTTTGTCTTACAAGTTTTGCCCCACGGTTTCACCCGCGTAAGGCCCGTTCCTAGATTACTGGAACAAAATCCTATGTTCTTCTTAAGAGTTTCGTCTATCTATGTACAAAATTTCATCAAAATTGGTTCAACGATTTAGGCGTGAAAGCTTAACAAACATTCAAACAAACTCACTTTCGGATTTATAATGTTAGTAAGTACATTTATATGCTCAGTTCAACATATTAAAAGCCCTTTAAAAAATCGCTGAAACCCGTTCCAACCTTGAATCACTTAATAACGCCTTCAAACGCATATATACCAAATAAATAAACTGAACAAACAAACGGAACAAACAAACAAATGCGTAGTGCCCGTTCCCATAAGAAAAGTAGAAGTTCCCACTGAGAAAGGATATCCCAAATTATTTAGTATCAAATTAACTATCTTTAAGTAAAAATCCCTTCTAAATTGGTCCAGCCGATCCAGAGATTCGTCCGTTTGAAAAAACAAACAAGCTCTTCAGCGTTGTGAGTATGACAAAAGTATGATTCTGAACCATCCTGTATTACAGACACAACGTGACCTAAAGTAATACCATAATGACTAAAATCGACTTACATTTTGTAGTATGCAGTACTGCGGTTATACCGTTTATCACAACTGGTCCAGGACATAATTTTAAAAGTTATGGAGACACTTTCCACCTCGTTTCACTTGTAAATTCACCGAAAAACTTAAAAAAATCTTGCAGTTCTAACACCGTTTTGCGTCGCGATAGATTGTAAATAAACAATATGGCGGAACAGCGAGGTGTGACGTCATGAGCGAGCGGGCCTGTGATTGGTTAATTTGAGGATATACGGCAAACAAGCACGCGCTGGGAATTCCGCTGTATGAATGTTGGTTCATTTGTGGTGGTAAGCCATACAAGCACGAAAATTAAAATTGTAACTGTGGATATTGGTTTTTTAATATAGTCTTTTACTCGTTTTTTGGTATAGTTACACGAGTCATTCTTGATTTAGATTGTGTGGAGTTTTATCCTTAAACATACTACATTCAAAGGTCATTTTCGTCCAAATTGGTCTGTTGGCCAAACAAGCACTAAGGCGACGATTAGGTCAAGTGTTTTGTTAAAAGGATTTCGGACTTGATTAAATTGGTAAAGACGATTTTCAGCTATGAAATCTATAAAATATTCGTTCATCTTGCCACTATTACTAACAGGAATAAGATATTTTTGACTAGTTTGTTCAGTCCACATTATATTGCATAAATTAAAATCTCCTATGTAATGTTGTATTAGTTTGCTCAACTGATACACGGGAAACATTATCACAGAAGCTTTTAAGACACTCATAATTTAATGGTGACGGCAAATAAACACCGCAAATCGATAGAGTAAAATTTGGGTTACCTGCTTTAAAATCAATGTTAATCCACATATCCTCGTAGTCGCTTTCCCATTTCATAACTCTATAACTATTAAGTTTTTTTAAAACTGCAATAAGTACGCCACCACCGTCATGCTTGGTACGCAAAATAGTAGATTCTCTGTCACGTCGAAAAACCACGTATCGTTTATCTATAATTTCATTATTTAATATACTTTCACATAGCCAAGTTTCAGTTAACACAATAATGTCAAATTCCGAATTTAAAATAGCACTATATACCTCATGAGTTTTGGTTTTAAGACCTCTAATGTTTTGATAAAAAACACTAATACAGTTCATCAACTAAACAAAAGTGTAACTGAGTTAAAAATATATTATATGTTTTAAATTTCTAAACAAAAAAAACATATGGTATGGTTTTAAGTAATTTCGTTAAGGAACTCTAAGTTCTTAACAAGAATTACATCACTGGACGGCGCTTTTCTTAAGTAGATGTTACCATTCCGCGACCAGACGAATTTATACGATTTCTCTTTGGCAAATCGACGAGCAGCGGCGTGTAATGCCTTGGCTTCCGGGGTAAGATTTTCACACACGAAGACAGGCATTTTTTCACCTGCTATTCCCAAATGTGAAGAGTTCAGTTTATCAGACGGATGGGTTTTATTGTAATTTATTACATTAGCAAAGAATTTATCTCTCAATAGGGGTGTTGCAAACTTCGCCAAAACAGTTCGTGGACGATTGTTCTCCTTATTCCACTTCGCAATCCGGGTGCATTTAACTAATGGCCAACTTTTACATAGCTACCTATAGTTTTTCCTATTTTTTGTAAAGTGTTAACTAAGTTTTCACCACGGTTTTCTGGTATGCAATGAAATTCTAAATTATTTACTCTTGTTTCTTTTTCCATAATAGTCAATCTGGAATTTATTTTTATTTGATTTTCGCGAAGCTTAGTATTTTCATTTTTAAAGGACGATATTTCCTGCATAGCCTCTTCTAATTTTTTGTGTTGCTTATCGTACATAGATTGTAATATATCCATTTTATTTTTAATTTACTGTATACCACTTACTTCCAGCCTAATAGATTTGAGGTCTGAGCTCACCGAATTTTCTAATATATTACTTATTTCGTCTCGTATCAAGGATATTATGGTATGATTTACAGGCCATAAAACCTTCAGTTTGGTTACGGCTCTGGAAAAATGAGCATTTAAATGACTTCACACTTAGGGATGTCTTCTTAAATGACGTACTGGTAAAACCAACACATTGATAGTGAAACAAGGCCGGACAGGCCGTGCATTTAATCTTATCTTTTTGAATAAGGGTCGTATGACATGTTACTTGTAAATAAAAGTATTAATTATGTAACTTTCAATGTTGAAGATTAATCGGATATAATTTGTTTAATTTGTATTCAATATAATTTAATAGAGGGTATATTCACTTACTTCTCTGCCCATCCAACGCACTTTGCAATATACAGCTGCTATGGTCGCGCAAAAAAGGTCTTAAGCGCCGTGCATGTGAAGGCGCTTACGCGTTCATGTTAACACAGCGAAAGAACACTTATCAAATTCTTGGAGAAAATTTTTTCGCACATCTATAATTGTTCTGATTTATAACTTCACTATTTTATTGTACCAAAATAATTAAAATCCATGGCTTAACTTAAAATACTTTCCCTCAGCTAATTTAACTCTTATTTTTCAACACCTTTTTTTAAATTTAGACGGAGCTAACAGCGCGTGCGTAACGTTGCGATGTTTCTTAAAACTGCTTATGAAATTTAACTAAATTTTTGATATAATATTTTACAACATACTCATTGTTATAATAGTAGAATGCTAGTTTATTGCATTAAAATTACATGGAAATCCAACTTTGATAGCCATTAATTTCCTTCAATCTTCTCCTAATTGGTAAAGTTCTTCAATTAACAGTTAATTCGAAACACTTGCCATGATCACAAGGTAATATTGAAAGACAGATTTGAGACATTTTGAACAAATTATCATGTAATATTGAAATTAATCTTTAATTTATTGAAGGCTGCCTGTATTTTAAAATAATTCCAACAACAATTTTTTATATAATATGATCACTAAAAGCTATTTCTTTTGTTTTATTTTCATTTATAAAATGTAGCCTAAATCACTCCCGACATTACTTTCTACGAGTTCGTGAAGTTTCATTATAAGCAGCCCAGACAGTCAGATAGACAAACATATAAAAGAATAAATTATTAGACAAAAAGTTTAAAAGGTTATATCTTAATATAGAGTTGTGAGGTTAATACAATTCAGTTATTTTGATATTACAGACATACACGTTAATTGTAATAGGTCGGAGAAAAATTGTATTGTGTATTATCTCAGAGATTTCTTCTGGGTGAACCGATTTTAATGATTCTTTTTTTATTTGAAAGCTGGTGCTTTTCATGTGGTTCCATAGTAGTTTTTGAGTTATCCTTAGATATCATCATCATCATCATTACAGCCCTTCACAAGTCCACTGCTGAACATAGGCCTACCCCAAGTAATGCCACAAAGCACGGTCCTGAGCCACCTGCATACATCGACTTCCTGCATATCTTACCAGGTCGTCACTCCATCTAGTGGGGGGGTCGCCCTACACTACGCCTACCGGTACGAGGCTGCCACTCGAGAACCTTCCTTCCCCATCGGTTATCGGTTCTTTGAGCTATATGGCCGTCCCATTGCCACTTCAGCTTACTAATCCGTTGGGCTATGTCGGTCACTCTGGTTTTACTGCTGATATCCTCATATCTGAGTCTATCACGCGGGGAAACTCCGAGCATAGCCCTCTCAATAGCTCGTTGAGCGACCTTGAGCGTCCACATACGGCCAGCAGTGAAGGACCACGTCTCAGATCCGTAATCATCACTGGCAACACGCACTGGTTGTACAATCTAGTTTTTAGAGATTGAGGTATACCTGACGAGAAGATATGTCGTAATTTCCCGAACGCTGCCCAGCCGAGTTGAATCCGTCGATTGACCTCTCGGTCGAAGTTGGACTTACCTAGTCGGACTATTTGTCCCAGGTAAACGTACTCGTCAACAACCTCGAGCATAGTGCTCCCAACAACTACCGGCATAGGTGTGACATGGACATTAAACATGATCTTTGTCTTGTCCATGTTCATCTTAAGACCTCTCCGCTGGGAGGCTCTATTGAGGTCGTTGAGCATAGTGCTTAAGCCCTCCAGCGATTCTGCTATAAGGACTATATCGTCGGCAAATCGAAGGTGAGTGATGTACTCGCCATTGATGTTAATACCGTATCCTTTCCAGTCCAGTAGCTCGAAAACGTCTTCCAACGCAGCGGTGAAGAGTTTCGTGGATATAACGTTACCCTGTCTTACTCCTCTCTGCAGTTGGATAGGTTTCGAGCTCTGGTTCTTTACTCGGATAGCCACCGTAGCCCTACTGTACCAACACTTCAGCACTTCGATATACCGACAGTCAACCTGGCACTGCTGAAGGGACTGTAGCGAAGTGTAGTCTGCGTGCGTCTCGCGTTGGGTCTTGTTCTTTAAGAAAGGCGTTGTCGCTTTTCTTAAAGAACAAGACCACCGCACTTTTGCTCCACGCCTCTGGAGTAGTGCCACCATGGAGGACGGAATTGAAGAGCTTCTGAAGGATTTAAAGTACCGGTGTTCCACCCGCTTTCAGAAGCTCCGCTGTAATTCCATCCTCGCCTGGGGCCCTGCCGTTTTTAAGGTGCTGGAGAGCCATTCTAATCTCGCTTAGACTGACGTCCGGGATATCATCTGAATAGTGACGGATAAGACTTGCTCTTGGATCGTTACTCACACTTGCGTGTGACTCCAACGATGATGTGTACAGCTGCCCATAGAACCTCTTAATCTCACTCAAAATCTCAGGTGTCTCGAAAACGATGCTGCCACACTCATTCTTCAGCCTTGACAGTGAGCTCTTACTGGCGGACAGATTTCTGGCAAAGACTTTGGACCTCTGGTTCCGCTCGATCGCTTCTTTAATACGAGCAGTATTAAAGTTGCGTAAGTCTCGCCGCATGCATTTGGCGATCTGTCTGTTCAATTGCCAGTATGCTGTCAAATCTGTTGACGATTGCAGCCTCATCTCCCGTCTAACAGCTATGAGATTAAGAGTGTGATCGGAGAGTTTTTGTGTTCTTCTGCGGCGGGTCTTGCAGAACTTAGTTTCGACCACATGGACAGTTTCCACGAGCTCGACATTCATATCGTCCACTGCATTGCAATCTTGTAGGCACTGAAATCGGTTACGTAACTCGAGCTGAAAGTTTTCGGGATTCTGGATCCTTAAATAACTCGTATTTAATTGATTTCAAATACATTGATTCGGTCGTATTAAAATCGGTTGTACAAAATGTTTATTTTTACCACATGATAAATTATCGTCCCGTATCATAACATTTTGTCTCCCTTCTTTATAATTACTTTCACTTTATTTTTCTTAAAAATTAAGAACTTAATATTCTATTTATTATATATGCTATACCCATATCATCCCGTGAGTGTAGTAAAAGCTGACAGGGGAAAACAGATACAGGCGATGGTTTGAAGAATATTGTTACGAGCTTGAGGTTCGTGACAATAAAAATTGCCGATAGAATTACCTAAATTAACACTTTAATTTACTTTACACAAATTAAAAGTTAAAACACTAATAATTAAACACACTAATTCACTTAATTCCGCTCCGAAGCTTCGCTTGTGTCGCCGAGTTAACTCTGTCGATCGCATCTTGCAGCGCCTATTTATATAATTAGCAAAGAAGCGTCCCGAACATTCAGGTAAATGCGCGCCAGGCAACGAGTATTCGAGTGTAGATTTTCCAGAAACTTAGTTCTTCGGGTGGCGCTGTCAGTCGAAAGATTTGTGCTGTCATTTACTGCAAAGCTCCCCTCGCTCTCGTTCCTGACACTAGATGGCACTAGTACGCTGATTTGAGCGCGGCGTAACACTGCCCCCTCCTAAGACATGCTCGTCCCGAGCATTATCGGCACCATAATAACGCGCTAGGCGATCCACATGGACGATCTTAGGAGTCCCTCTTGCGCCTTTCTGTATCCGGTAGGTTACATCGTTGATCCTGGTCACAATCCGGTACGGGCCGTCCCATTTAGCTTGAAGCTTAGGAGATTTCCCTTTGCTGCGGACTGGATTATGCAACCACACTAATGAACCTTCGTTGAACCCTTTATTGTTCATTTTGCGGTCGTACCGGGTTCTCATTTTCTCAGACATTTGCTGGCCCGATTGTCTGACGTGCTCATAAATATCATTCATTTTGTTCCGCAAGTCATTTGCATAATCGGTTATACTGCGTGGGGCATCAGGTGGTATCCCGGTGATCAGGTCCGCAGGCAGCCGTAATTCCCTTCCAAAGTTTGCGAAAGCTGGTGTCACTGCTGTACTTTCGTGAACAGAACTTCGATATGACAACAAAAACGGTTGTATGTGCTTGTCCCAATCTCGTTGCCGATTGTCTACAACTTTTGCTAGGTACCTCTCCAATGTCTGATTAAACCGTTCCACCATTCCATCAGATTGCGGGTGATAAGAAGTCGTTCTTGTTTTATGAGTACCCATAACTCGGCAAGTTTCCTGGAATATTTGAGACTCGAAATTCCTTCCTTGATCGCTGTGAATCTCTAAAGGTACACCAAAACGACAGAAGACTTCATGAACTAGTTTATCAGCAACTGTTGAAGCTTCTTGATTTGGAATGGCGAAGACTTCTGGCCACTTAGTGAAGTAATCCATCACAACCATGAAATACTTGTTACCGCTTTCACTCTCCGGAAACGGTCCCGCCACGTCAATGGCTATTCTTTCCCATGGTGCACCAACATTGTACAACTTCAATGCACCTCTTCTACGAGTCTGAGGTCCCTTTACAGCCGCACAACTTGTACATTTGCGACACCAGTCCTCGACATCGTTTCGACAGTGGACCCAGTAAAACCGTTCTCGGATCTTCAGTAGAGTTCGTTTAACTCCCAGATGGCCTCCTGAACAATCATTATAGTACAGCTGTAGAACATCCGGTACTTTAGCTTTAGGGACAACCATTTGCAAATGACAGCTGTCTCCCCGAACGTTTTCCCATTTACGACACAGAACTCCATCCTGAAGCAGCAAGCTGTCCCACTGGGCCCAATAGCTTTTAGTGGTCGAACTCATCGCTGAGACTTCACTCCACTTGGGCTTGGGAGCACTGGCCTTTATCCATTCCAGAATCGGCTTGATGTCCGGATCTTCCTGCTGTGCATGTAGTAAGCTGTCCTTCCACTCGTTGCTGAGGTGGTCTGCCCTGAGCATCCTCACGGATACCACTTCCTTACTCTCTTGCCTAGTACAATGTTTGCAATCTTCAGGACAAGGTCTTCGTGATAATGCATCTGCGTTGCCATGAGATTTCCCGCTGCGATGTTCGATCTCAAAGTCGTATTCCTGCAGTAGTTCAATCCACCTCGCAACTTGTCCTTCTGGGTTTTTAAACTGCAATAGCCATTTTAATGCAGCATGGTCAGTTCGTAAGTGAAATTTTCGTCCCAGAAGATATTTGCTAAAATTTTGCAACGACTTTACCACAGCTAGCAATTCGCGTCTTGTGACACAGTAGTTCCTTTCCGGTTTTGACAACGACTTGCTAAAGTACGCTATCACGACCTCTTGGTCTTTTTTTTTATAGAAGAGGGGGCAAACGAGCATGCGGCTCACCTGATGTTAAGTGACTACCGCCGCCCATGATCAACCGCAACACCAGGAGAATTGCGGGTGCGTTGCCGGCCCTTTAGAAAAGAGTAAGCTCTTTTCTTGAAGGTCCCCAGGTCGTATCGTCCGGAAAAATCGCCGGTGGTAAACTATTCCACAGAGAGGTTGTACGTGGAAGAAAACTCCTTGTGAAACGTACAGTGGTGGACCGCCAAGCATCCAGATGGTGTGGATGGTATCGGGACGTTTGCCGTGTAGTGCGTTCACGAAATTTGGTGGCTGGGATTAATCCGAACAATTCCTCAGAGCACTCCCCGTGATAGATGCGATAAAATACGCAAAGAGATGCAACATCTCTTCGCAGCGCCAGTGAATCGAGCCGATCGGAAAGCACTCGGTCGTCGACGATTCGAGCCGCTCTGCGCTGGATGCGGTCAAGTGGAAGGAGCTGGTACTGGGGAGCCCCAGCCCAGAGATGGGAACAGTATTCCATGTGCGGCCGATCCTGCGCCTTTTAAAGATGCAGGCGGTGTGCCGGCATGAAATACTGTCCCGCTCTGCTGAGCACGCCAAGCTTTTTAGAGGCCAATTTGGCCTTCCCTTCCAAGTGACCACGAAACTGCACGTCACTCGATATGTCGACGCCGAAGATTCCGATACTTGCTGCGGCAACAAGGGGAGTGCCTTGAAACTGAGGGGATACGACAAAGGGGTTCTTTTTAGCGGTTAACGCGCAAACTTGTGTCTTCTGGGGGTTAAACTGGACTAGATTTAGTCGTCCCCAATCCGAGACTCTGTTCAGCAAAGACTCGACGTCAGACACAAGTTTGTCCCGGCACTCGGAGACGTTTTCCCGAGAAATGTTGGCTCGGCCGGTGTAAAGAGCATCACCAGTGCTGTCATCTGCATAGCAATGAATGTTACGGGTATGCAACATATCATTGATTTGCAGAAGAAACAGCGTTGGCCATAGCACGCAGCCCTGTGGAACACCAGCATTAATAGGCTTGCAATCCGAGCTTGCACCGTCTACAACGACCTTGATGCTCCGATCTGCAAGAAAGCTGGTGATCCAATCGCACAGTTTCTCGGGAAGCCCATAGGAAGGGAGCTTCGAAAGAAGCGCTTTGTGCCAAACCCGATCGAAGGCCTTCGCAATGTCCAAACTAACGGCCAATGCCTCCCCCTTGAACTCTACTGCCTCCGCCCATCTGTGAGTGAGGTAGACCAGAAGATCACCAGCTGACCGACCACGGCGAAAACCGTATTGGCGGTCACTAATCAGCTGGTGATCCTCAAGGTACCTCATGAGCTGGCAGTTTACAATGGACTCCATTGTTTTGGAGAACAAGGAGGTGATGGCGATTGGCCGGTAGTTGGACGGGTCGGAGCGGTCGCCTTTTTTAGGGATCGGGTGGACGAAAGCCGTCTTCCATGATTTTGGGACTACGCCTAGGGAGTAGGAGTACCGGAAAAGACGCGTTAAAACCGATGCCAACTCTGGAGCACACGTCCTCAGCACAATTGGGGGGATTCTGTCAGGCCCACTCGACTTGTGGATGTCCAGGGAGAGGAGTGCTTTGTGAACCGAGCGCTGTGTGAACTGCACTTCCGGCATGGAGCACTCACACCGCGGGATGGTCGGCGGCGTACTCTCCCCGTCATCGAGAGTCAAGTTAGACGCAAAGAAAGAGCCTAGAAGATCGGCTTTCTCCTTTGCAGTATGGGCCAGTGAGTCGTCCTCCCTGTGCAGAGATGGAAGAGATGGCTGACAGAAATTCCCCTGAACAGCCTTGGCGAGAGACCAGAATGCACGGGTTCCAGAAGGAAGGCGAACTAGTTTCTCGCCAATTCTGCCTATGTGCTCTGACTTTGCCTTGGCAATGACTCTTTTGAAGGACCTAGAGGTGGAATTATACTTCTTTTTTAGAGCGCTGGTGTTTACATCTCGGGACGCTGACGCATCAACCCAGGCTTGGTAGCACTCCTGCTTATAGCATGATGCTATTTTACAGGAGCGACCAAACCATGGCTGAGATTTGCCTCCAATGTGCACCACAGAGGAAGGAATAAAAAGTTCCATACCCTGAAGTACCACATCAGTAACAGAATCCGCAACAACGTTGGGATCATCCGGCGAGAAGCAAACCCGCCCCCAAGGGCAGGATGCAAAGGAAGACCGCATCCCATCCCAATCGGCTGACCTATAGTGCCAAACACGGCCGCAGCCTGCAGAATGCAACCGCGATTTCAGCGTGAGTGGCACAACACTCCGGACCAGACAATGGTCCGAGGAGCCTAAAGGGGCGTCGACGGAAATCTGATATCCGTCCGGGTGAGAGGTCAGCAGAAGGTCCAACAGGGAAGGTGCATGATCCTCCACATCTGGAATCCGCGTAGGCGAAGTAACCAGTTGTGTCAGACCATATGCCAAGGCAAAATCATCAGATAAGAACAGATCTCCCCGCATGATCGGTTAAACGTGAACCAAGACATTCGGCGTGATGGGCGTTAAAGTCGCCGAGGATCACGATTTCTGCGGAGGGGATCTGCTGTAGCAACGAATCTGCAGCCATTTGGACGTGGTCGAAGAGTCGGTCTGTTTCGGCATTACCGCTATGGGACCTATAGAGGCACCCGTAGACGCGCGGATGGTCGTCGCTGTCTACGCGTAGCCAAAGGATGGACAGGTCCGAACCTTCAAGTCTGCCGAGGCGTCGAGAACAGATGTCCTCTCTGACGTAAACGCAAACTCCAGCCCGCGGCACAAAGGAGTGTTCCAGTTTGTACCCCGGGTAGGAGAGATACGAGACATCAGCCGGAGAGGACACCTGCGTCTTGGTCAGAAAGAGCAGAGCCGGCCTCGCCGTCTCGAGATGGTAGTGGACGGCGTTTAGGTTAGAGTGAAGTCCCCTGATATTGGATAAATTCACGGACAGCGTGGCACGGGTCGCCTTGGTCTTGTTGCTTCGTTTGCCCCGAGCAGTTGTAGTCTTGAGCGGAATTTCGCCCCCCCCCCCCCCCAGAATACGCGGGGCAGCCTGAGCACCCACGCTCAGAAGTGGAGAAACATGGTCGTGGATGCTCAGCGAGGGATTCTCCAGGGGTGCTGGTACCCTCCTGGGGTAGTCTATCATTATTTAATTCCACTACCATGTTGATGGGGGGGGGGGGGGGGATTTGGGCCTCCGGCCACCTGCACTCACCAGACGAAACGCGGAAGCAGAGCTTCCACTTCACGCCGGTATTCTGTGAGGTCGTGGTACCACCCCGGTTTGAGCCGGCCCATACGTGCAACAGCAAAGCTGCCGCGTGGCTCTACCACTGTTAAATGTCATGGTCACCATTACGTTGAGACAACACACCGCCAAGTCCTATATCACTTGCGTCTGTGTCAACTATAAACTCTTTGCTTACATCAGGGTATTCCAAAATAGGTGTCTTGCACAGACGGTCCTTGAGCTCCTGGAATGCGATGTTACAACTTTCAACCCAGCAGAAATGTCGCTTCTCCTCGGTTAGCTTATGCAGAGGTTTGGCTATATCTGCAAAGTTCTTCACAAAACGTCGGTAATAGGAGCACAAACCCAAAAATGCTCTAACCTGCGTCTTGTCTTTTGGAACCGGCCAATCCTTTACAGCTGCAATTTTCTCTGGATCCGTGCGGATACCTTCTTCCGACACTACATACCCCAAAAAGTTGACTTGCCGTTTGAATAGTGAACATTTCTTCGGACTCAACTTGAGGTTGGCACTCTTAATCTTCATGAGCACGCGTTCCAAGTTTTGAAGGTGTTCCTCAAACGTACGGCCCACGATGATGATGTCATCCAAGTAGACCAGACAGGCGTCGCCACTTAGCCCGGTAAGTACAAGTTCCATCAGCCTTTCAAACGCTGCTGGAGCATTGCACAACCCAAACGGCATTACTTTAAATTGCCACAGACCCTTTCCCATCGAGAACGCAGTTTTCTCCTTGTCCTTAGGGTCAATTTCGACTTGCCAGTAGCCACTTTTTAGGTAAAGCGTGCTAAACTACTTTACTCCTGTAAGCATGTCCAGCGTGTCGTCAATTCTTGGCTAGGGATAGCTATCCTTCTTATTAACGTCCTTCATACGGCGGTAGTCAACATAAAACCGCAAGCTGCCGTCCATCTTCTTTACCAGTACCACGGGTGAACACCATGGACTAGATGAAGGTTCAAATACACCATCCTTCACCATTCCCTTAATCATGGTTTCCACTTCCTTTTCACGTGCTACCGGCAATCGTCTTGGCCGCTGACGGATAGGCAACTCTTCACCTGTGTTTATTTTGTGTTGAACTAAACCAGTCTTTCCTATGTCAGCATCGTTTGATGAGAATACATCGGCGTACTCGAGTTACAACTTCTTCGCCTTGACCAATTCGTTCGGGGGCAGAACACTGCGACAGTCTTCCAAAAGTGTGGTCACTCTCGTTTCTGAATCCTTGCTGGGGGTCCCACTCGATATATATTGGCACTGACGTAACCAATCCACTTCCTCACAAGTAACAACCAGTGTACCTTTTTCTATAATCTGTTCCCGGTCGCAAAAGTTCAGCACACGTACTCCTGAGATGTCAGTGGTCCTGACCAAGGTTCGAGCTACTTTCCATGGAAAGTCATTGTTGACCCTTTCCACAAGTACACAACGGTGAGCTTGCCCAGCGTTTCGAGGAAGACTAACAGGAACAATCGTTTCCGATCTCGGCGGAAGAACAATCTTCTTGATGCTGTACACGTTCCCTGGTAACGCACCTTCCATAAAAAGTTCCTCCTGTCCACATTTCAAAACACCTTGCTTAACGTCGATCTCGCAACAATTATTCCTCATAAAGTCTAAGCCTAGGATGCAGTCGTCCATTATATCAGCCACGATGACATTATGCAGGTAGATCACGTTGCCTAGCTTCAACTCCATCTCCTTCTCTCCACGGACGGGTATACGCTGACCGGTGGCTGTTACCAAATTAATATGTTCTAGGTTGTATGCGGAGTCCCCAAGGAACTGACTTATTAGTTGGGAACTAACAACCGTACGAGAGGCTCCAGTGTCTATGGTCAGTTTACACGGCATTCCGTTGACCTCGCCCTTGATGATTAGACTGTTCCCATCATGGGTTTGTGAGATCGAGATCCTTGGGGCTCTTTTAACATCAGCCAGCACCCGCCCCGCAGTTCTGGCTTTTACTCGTTTCCCTGCTGCTGCTGGGCGGTGCTGTTGGCCGCACTACCCTCCTGAGATCGTTCACCGTCCCTTTCTAGGGTTCGCTTAGGGCAGCTGGATCGAAGATGGCCCTTTTCCCCACAGCCATAGCACCTAGGGCTGTATCCTCTGTTGCGGTCGCGAACTGTAACTGCTGCAACCTCCCTGACGCGATGGGAACGATGATCCTGCCGCACGGTTTCTACCTCCAGTGCATGGGCCAAGGCGTCCTTAAGCGTCTCGTGGTGCCCGAGCCTCACAGCAGCTCTGACTTCCAGGTCACGGATGCCGTCGATGAATGTCTGCACCAGGTTTCCTTCAATGAGCGCAGGTACAGACCGGTATGCTTTTCGCACCAGCTTCTCCATCTCTAGAGCCCACTGCTGCAGGTTTTCGTTGATGCGCTGCACGCGATCTTTAAGCTGCGCACGAAAGACGTGTTCCAGGTGAGCGTCGCCATATCTCGCCTCCAATGCCTCAAGGAGTTGCTCATAAGTCACTTCCTCACCGAGAGCTTCCAGAACTGTTAAGGCCTGGTCGCGCAGGCCTAGTGTGAGAGCAGTCATGGCCTGATTTTTAATCCAGCCGTTCGCCTTCATAACGGCTTCGAACTGGATTTTGTAGGCTGACCAGGAAGAAGTCCCGTCGAATGGTGGCACCTTGAACCCACGTAGCGAAGGTGTAGTAGCTACTACAGGAGCTGTTGTTCCATCCCCAAGTTTGAGTTCATCCAGCGTTTTCTTCATGTCAGCCATTACGTTGTCGACCCGATTGTTTACTTGATCGATTCGGGTTTCAGCTTCCGACAATCGGTTGTCATGTTGAGCAACCTTATCCTTCACCTCCCGTATCTCTTTTCCGAAGGTAGCGTGAAGGTCCTTCATGAGGAGCATCTGCTCTTCCAACCGACGGGCCTGTTCCTCTTGTCGGCGGGCCTGTTCGTCCTGTCCGCCCCGCAGCTGTTCTTCCAACCGACGGACCTGTTCCTCCTGTCGGCGGGCCTGTTCCTCTTGTCCGTTCTGCAGCTGCTCTTTCAACTGTCGGGCCTGCTCCTCCTGTCGACGAGCCTGCTCCTCCTGTCGGCGAGCTTGCTCCTGCAGCATCACCATCAGAGCACCTAAGTCAGGTGCCACAGACGTAGAAGCTGCTGACGGACCAGCTTCCGTGGCCGGCTGCTGGCCCTCAGACATCTGCGGCGTTGCACCACCAAATCTCCTCTGGTCCGTCTCCTGCTGGCGTTGACTTCGGGTACGGACACCCTCCGTTTCCTCCTTAGGTAAAATCGGCATTATTTTATCCCACTTCTGACACCAATTGTTACGAGCTTGAGGTTCGAGACAATAAAAATTGCCGATAGAATTACCTAAATTAACACTTTAATTTACTTTACACAAATTAAAAGTTAAAACACTAATAATTAAACACACTAATTCACTTAATTCCGCTCCGAAGCTTTGCTTGTGTCGCCGAGTTCAACTCTGTCGATCGCATCTTTCAGCGCCTATTTATATAATTAGCAAAGAAGCGTCCCGAACATTCAGGTAAATGCGCGCCAGGCAACAAGTATTCGAGTGTAGATTTTCCAGAAACTTAGTTCTTCGGGTGGCGCTGTCGGTCGAAAGATTTGTGATGTCATTTACTGCAAAGCTCCCCTCGCTCTCGTTCCTGACACTAGATGGCACTAGTGCGCTGATTTGAGCGCGGCGTAACAATATTCCGTAAACAAAACAAAATAATAAAAACTGCGTTTGCCGAATCACCTGCCAAGTTTGGCTTACCAATATATACGACTTGATGTTGAAGTCACTTTTATAAGTTTGTTTTACACATTATAATGCCTCAAATAATGTTATAAATATTTTTTCAACCAAAATAATATCATCTCTTCCATAAATTACCCGCTTTGTAAATTGCATGTCACCTACGATACCGATGTGCAAGTCAGCATCGATTCATATTTTTTGTTTCAAAAGGAATGACAGGTTAAACAAAAACATGCTTAAGGGTAAAAGGAAGTTAATTTTAAAAGCAATTTAAGCCTTCGCCTTTACGAAGTATACATTCTGATACTCTTTCTTTAAGTCATAATTTAAATGAAAATTAGTTAAAATGTTTTTATTTAATATACGCTTCACGATTATTATAATTACAGCCTTTTCAATAACAACAAAGTGGAAATATCACAAGTATATTATAGGTAATAGGTATTTCCCATAAATAGTGAACAGTTGTTAGCTATCAGTGTCATTGATTCCCTGCTTTTTAAATTAGGTCTTTTATAAAGTGAGGGTGATAAACGTGAACACAGTATACCTGATGGTAAATTGATGCCTAGACCCATAGACATCTACATCTATTCTCGATTAGGAATCAAAATGCAGATGGATGACACTGCTGAGGAATTAATTGGAACACCTCACTTTCAGTAAAATCGTCATAATATACTTGATTATGGTGTTCTTTAAGATATTCGATAAATATGGTGGTATAAATCAGCTGATTAGGATGGCATGTAGCAATTTTTTGGATCCCATTCTTGGCGCGAGGTCTGTTATTCTTCTACGGGACCGTCTAGCTGCGCGCCACCATTGAGGACGGAATTAAAGAGCTCCTGAAGGACTTCAAGTGTCGATTTTCAATCCATATTCCCCCGGGCGAGGATGGAATTACAATTCAATCCTCGCCCGGGGTCTTATCGTTTTGAAGGTGCTTAAACCCTTTCTAATCTCGCTCAGACTGACTTTCAATATATCATTGGAATTGTGTCGGATAAGACTTGCTCTTGGATCGTTACTCATACTTGCGTGTGTCTTCAACGATGACGTGTGTGCCCATGGAATCTTTCAATCTCGCTCAAAATATCAGGTGTCCCTAAAACGATGTTTCTACACTCGGTCTTCAGCTTCGATGACTGGCTCGTTATGGTAGACAGATCTCTGGCAAAAACTTTGGAGCTCTGGAGACTGCAGATTTATTTCCCATCTAACAGCCATAAGATTCAGAGTACGATCGAAGAGTTTTTGTGTTTTTTGCGGGGGGTCTAGTGGAACTTAGCTCCGTCATATGAAGTCAATCTGATGTTTTGTCGAACCGTCAGGGCTCGACTAGGTCAACTTCCTGTGTGGCCGATTTTGGAAGAAATAGTTCATTATAAAGAGTCTCTCTTTCTCCATGAAATCGGCCAGCTGCTGGCCTCTTGGGTTCCGTTGCCATATTCCGAATTTCCCTACCTTCAGCTTACAATTCTTTCTTGTGCTTAGTTCTGCGTTGAAGTCTCCCAAAAACACCATATAGTGGATTTTGGAGTAATGCATGGCTCTAGAGATATTTTCATACATTTCCTCCATCTCCTGATCGGGATGTGCCGAGGTTGATGCTTAAGCCTATACGGCTTTTAGTGAATACCGTTTTTGTGTTTCTGAGTATCAGGTACGCAACTCTCGTCGACACACTCCCAATCTTTACAACGTTGTTGACGAGAGACATGTGAACAATTAACTCCACACCTCCCTAGAACTGATTGTTGTCCTCACGGTGACATAACAAGTGGCCCGATTCGAGGATTACTGTGTCCTCCCCCTCTCTTTGGACTTCGGATATTCCTATAATATGCCTGCGCAACTTGTCTACCTCTTCTTCCAGCTCCTGGATCTTCTCGTCCGTCCTCAGGGCGGGTGCGTTATATGTTGCTAGGGCGATTCATCATAGGTGGCAACCAAACCTACACCGGAGATTCTTAGCACTTCTGCCCCACGGTTACCATGGTCGCCACCATAGTCAGGAATAGTGGAGCCGCCGGGGACTGGAGGCCGTTTGTTTGTACCGTTGCTCATTGGGGGGACGTTTGCCATAGTCGCCACGCTTGGTGAGCGGGTTGGCAACCGCAGTTTTCATTGTATAATTGGTGTTATCAGGAAGATGCTGTTGCCCATCTCCTACCTGCTTCCCTCTGTCGCCTCTTACGATTACCACGGGATGATATGGGGTGGTGGATATTCCCAACTGCCACTACGTGATGAAACAATCTACACTTATTTCCATTTAATAACCAAAATGTGTATTGTAACCATTGAGGTTAGGGGTGGAATGCGTCATTTCTACACTCACTATACGAAACAAAGCAGCCGTAAGCAGCTATTTTACTCTAGTATTCTGTAGTCTTACCCTGGTCTAGCCGACCCATTTATACTACAACCATAATATATCTGCAGCGTGGCTCACTACGCTATAACTTTTTGTATTTTGTAATATTAGAAAGAAGAGCTTACGCTGAACTGAACTAATTGCTTTGCCACTCTCTAGGACTATGAAAAAAATCCTCACTTCTAAAATGGATGAGTTGTTTTTAAATTTATGATGTGGTACAGTGGCTTAGCTTTGAATTGAAACTCTGAGAGCTACGATTTCGAATCCTGCGCGGAATAATTATTTCTATGACCTGAAATTACTTTTTTCAGATCTAGATGTTATTGTGTCCTTGTATAAATTATGTATGTCAACTGACTCCATGATACAAGACACAATCCTGGTGTTAGGTGATCTTTTTAGTAAAAAGAAAGTTTTAATAAATAATTATAAAACTTATATATTTCATTGTAAAATGAGACTTTAAAAAGATCCACAAGGGTTATTGCTAGTTCTTCCAACTACGAAGTGTATTCCTAACCACCGCTCAAAGCAAAAAAATTATTTTTAATAAGTACTGTTACGCGCTCAAATCGGCGCACTAGCGCCATCTAGTCTCGAACCGAAGAACTAAACCTCTTGAAGTTTAAAACTCGAACTCTCGGTACCTTGCGCGTGTTTACTTGAACATTCTGGATATTTTGCTAATTTATATAAATAGGCGCTGCAAGATGCGATCGAAGTAGTATTGAATTGGCGATACGAACGAAGCTTCGGAGCGGAATTAAGTGAATTAGTATGTTTAATTATTAGTGTTTTAAGTTTTAATTTGTGTAAAGTAAATTAAAGTGTTAATTTAGGTAATTCTATCGGCAATTTTTATTGTCACGAACCTCAAGCTCGTAACAATTGGTGTCAGAAGTGGGATAAAATCATGCCGATTTTACATAAGGAGGAAACGGAGGGTGTTCGTACCCGAAGTCAATGCCAGCAGGAGACGGACCAACGAAGATTTGGTGGTGCATTGCCGCCGACGTCGGAGGGCCAGCGGCCGGCAACGGAGGCCGGTCCGTCAGTAGCTCCTGCATCTGCAGCACCCGATTTAGGCGCCCTGATGGTGATGCTGCAGAAGCAGGCTCGCCGACAGGAGGAACAGGTCCGTCGGTTGGAAGAGCAGCTGCGGGGTGGACAGGATGAACAGGTCCGCCGACAGGAGGAACAGGTTCGCCGACAGGAGGAACAGGTCCGTCAGTTGAAAGAGCAGCTGCAGAGCGAACAAGAGGAACAGGCCCGCCGACAGGAGGAACAGGCCCGTCGGTTGGAAGATCAGCAGGCGGAACAGGCTCGTCGGTCGGAAGAGCAGATGCTCCTCATGAAGGACCTTCACGCTACCTTTGCGAAAGAGATAAGGGAGGTGAAGGAAAGGGTTGCTCAACATGACAACCGCCTGTTGGAAGCTGAAACCCGAATCGAAGAACATGAAACCCGAATCAACCATGTGAACAATCGGGCTGACAACGTGATGGCTGACGTGAAGAAAACGCTGAACGACCTCAAACTTGGGGATGGAACTACAGCTCCCGTAGTAGCTACAGCACCTTCGGTACGTGGATTCAAAGTGCCGCCGTTCGACGGGACTTCTTCCTGGTCGGCCTACAAAATCCAGTTCGAGGCCGTCATAGAGGCAAACGGCTGGAATAAAAGCCAGGCCATGACTGCACTCACCTTAGGCCTGCGCGACCAAGCCTTAACCGTGTTGGAAGCTCTCGGTATGAAAGTGACCTACGAGCAGCTCCTTGAGGCATTGGAGGCGAGATATGGTGACGCTCACCTGGAACACGTCTTTCGCGCGCAGCTTAAAGATCGCGTGCAACGCAGCAACGAAAACCTGCAGCAGTGGGCCCTTCAGGTGGATAAGATGGTTCGAAAAGCATACCAGTCTGTACCTGCGCTCATTGAAGGGAACCTGGTGCAGACATTCATCGACGGCATCCGTGACCTGGAAGTCAGAGCTGCTGTGAGGCTCGGGCACCACGAGACGCTTAAGGACGCCTTGGCCCATGCACTGGAGGTAGAAGCCGTGAGGCAGGATCATCGTTCCCATCGCGTCAGGGAGGTTGCAGCAGCTACAGTTCGCGACCGCAACAAAGGATGCAGCCCTAGGTGCTATGGCTGTGGGGAAAAGGGCCATCTTCGATCCAGCTGCCCTAAGCGAACCCTAGAAAGGGAAGGTGAACGATCCCAGGAGGGTAGTGCGGCCAACAGCACCGCCCAGCAGCAGCAGAGAAACGAGTAAAAGCCAGAACTGCGGGGCGGGTGCTGGCTGATGTTAAAAGAGCCCCAAGGATCTCGATCTCACAAACCCATGATGGGAACAGTCTAATCATCAAGGGCGAGGTCAACGGAATGCCGTGTAAACTGACCATAGACACTGGAGCCTCTCGTACGGTTGTTAGTTCCCAACTAATAAGTCAGTTCCTTGGGGACTCCGCATACAACCGAGAACGCATTAATTTGGTAACAGCCACCGGTCAGCGTATACCCGTCCGTGGAGAGAAGGCGATGGAATTGAAGCTTGGCAACGTGATCTACCTGCATAATGTTATCGTGACTGATATAATGGACGACTGCATCCTAGGCCTAGACTTATGAGGAATAATTGTTGTGAGATCGACGTTAAGCAAGGTGTTTTGAAATGTGGACAGGAGGAACTTTTTATGGAAGGTGCGTTACCAGGGAACGTGTACAGCAATAAGAAGATTGTTCTTCCGCCGAGATCGGAAACGATTGTTCCGGTTAGTCTTCTCCGAAACGCTGGGCAAGCTCACCGTTGTGTACTTGTGGAAAGGGTAAACAATGACCTTCCATGGAAAGTAGCTCGAACCTTGGTCAGAACCACTGACATCTCAAGAATACGTGTGCTGAACCTTTGCGACCGGGAACAGATTATAGAAAAAGGCACACTGGTTGGCACTTGTGAGGAAGTGGATTGGTTACGTCGGTGCAAATATATATCGAGTGGGACCCCCAGCAAGGATTCAGAAACGAGAGTGACGACACTTTTGGAAGACTGTCGCAGTGTTCTGCCCCCGAACGAATTGGTCAAGGCGAAGAAGTTGTTACTCAAGTACGCCGATGTGTTCTCGTCAAACGATGCTGACATAGGAAAGACTGGCTTAGTTCAACACAAAATAAACACAGGAGAGGAATTGCCTATCCGTCAGCGGCCAAGAAGATTGCCGGTAGCACGTGAAAAGGAAGTGGAAACCTTGATTGAGGGAATGGTGAAGGATGGTGTTATTGAACCTTCATCTAGTCCATGGTATTCACCCGTGGTGCTGGTAAAGAAGAAGGATGGCAGCATGCGGTTCTGTATTGATTACCGCCATCTGAACGACGTTACAAAGAAGGACAGCTATCCCTTGCCAAGAATTGATGACACGTTGGACATGCTTACAGGAGTAAAATGGTTTAGCACGCTGGATCTAAAAAGTGGCTACTGGCAAGTTGAAATTGACCCTAAGGACAAGGAGAAAACTGCGTTCTCGACGGGAAAGGGTCTGTGGCAATTCAAAGTAATGCCGTTTGGGTTGTGCAATGCTCCAGCAGCGTTTGAAAGGCTGATGGAACTTGTACTTACCGGGCTAATTGGCGATGCCTGTCTGGTCTACTTGGATGACATCATCATCGTGGGCCGTACGTTTGAGGAACACCTTGAAAACCTGGGACGCGTGCTCATGAAGATTCAGAGTGCCAATCTCAAGCTGAGTCCGAAGAAATGTTCACTGTTCAAACGGCAAGTCAACTTTTTGGGGTATGTAGTATCGGAAGAAGGTATCCGCACGGATCCAGAGAAAATTGCAGCTGTAAAGGATTGGCCGGTTCCAAAAGACAAGACGCAGGTTAGAGCATTTTTGGGTTTGTGCTCCTATTACCGACGTTTTGTGAAGAACTTTGCAGATATAGCCAAACCTCTGCATAAGCTAACCGAGGAGAAGCGACATTTCTGCTGGGATGAAAGTTGTAATATCGCATTCCAGGAGCTCAAGGACCGTCTGTGCAAAACACCTATTTTGGGATACCCTGATGCAAGCAAAGAATTTATAGTTGACACAGACGCAAGTGATATAGGGCTTGGCGGTGTGTTGTCTCAACGGAATGGTAACCAAGAGGTCGTGATAGCGTACTTCAGCAAGTCGTTGTCAAAACCGGAAAGGAACTATTGTTAAAACTACTTTTACGGATTTTATCGCGTTTATTTTTACTTTTTATTTTTAATTCTCGACGTTTCGGGCGCTTTCCAGCACCCATGGTCACGGGGGACTGAGATGACTGACGTCCCGATGTCATTGTTAAACCCGGAGTACCTTCAGCTTTTTTAATTATTGTTTATGGTTCGATCAAATCTTTGTTACAGAGAGCAAATCTTTTTTACAGAGAGCACGAGGGATCTGTGACAGCAAACACCTGGCCGCCGAGCTTCAGCACGTCAAGCAAGTTCTGCACGACAACAAGCTTCGGGTCCCGCGCCTACGTCACAGTGACCGAGTGAAGCCAGCCACAGTCGAGCGTGTGCCTGCTGTACTACCATATGTCAGAGGTGTCACAGACAAGATTGGCTATATCTTGAAGCGAGCTTCTATTAGAACATTCTACAAGCCGCCGAAGAAGATTAGTCAGTTCCTACCATCCGTCAAGTGTCATATTCCTCTACAAGATGCAGGAGTGTACAAGCTTGATTGTGAATGTGGTCTCTCTTATATAGGACAAACCAAAAGATCAATTAGGACCCGCGTAAAAGAACATATAGCTGATGTGAAGCATCAACGTTCCGGGAAGTCTGCAGTTTGTGATCATATCCTAGACGGCCCCAACCATTACATCAGATTTGATAGACCACAAATCCTCGCGAAAGAACACCGATTCCTACCAAGGATGATACGTGAGGCTATTGAAATTAAAAAACATCCTAATTTCAATAAAGAAGGAGGCTGGGTACTACCACCTGCTTGGGATCCTATAATCAATAAAATTAAAACTAAACCCAAGCATACCACTGCAAGACCTCAAGACAGAGTTAGTTCATTTTGCATAGATCGGACCATAAACAATAATTAAAAAAGCTGAAGGTACTCCGGGTTTAACAATGACATCGGGACGTCAGTCATCTCAGTCCCCCGTGACCATGGGTGCTGGAAAGCGCCCGAAACGTCGGGAATTAAAAATAAAAAGTAAAAATAAACGCGATAAAATCCGTAAAAGTAGTTTTAATCATGTGTAGTGTTCGCGTAAATATAAGAAATCATTAGGAACTATTGTGTCACAAGACGCGAAGTGCTAGCTGTGGTAAAGTCGTTGCAGCATTTTAGCAAATATCTTCTGGGGCAAAAATTTCACTTACGAACTGACCATGCTGCACTAAAATGGCTATTGCAATTCAAAAATCCAGAAGGACAAGTTGCGAGGTGGATTGAACTACTGCAGGAATACGACTTTGAGATCGAACATCGCAGCGGGAAATCTCATGGCAACGCAGATACATTATCACGAAGACCTTGTCCTGAAGATTGCAAACATTGTACTAGGCAAGAGAGTAAGGGAGTGGTATCCGTGAGGATGCTCAGGGCAGACCACCTTAGCAACGAGTTTAAGGACAGCTTTCAACGTGCACAGAAGGAAGATCCGGACATCAAGCCGATTCTGGAATGGATGAAGGCCAGTGCTCCCAAGCCCAAGTGGAGCGACGTCTCAGCGATGAGTTCGACCACTAAAAGCTATTGGGCCCAGTGGGACAGCTTACTGCTTCAGGATGGAGTTCTGTGCCGTAAATGGGATGTTCGGGGAGACAGCTGTCAGATCCGAGAACGGTTTTACTGGGTCCACTGTCGAAACGATGTCGAGGACTGGTGTCGCAAATGTACAAGTTGTGCGGCTGTAAAGGGGCCTCAGACTCGTAGTAGAGGTGCATTGAATTTGTACAATGTTGGTGCACCATGGGAGAGAATAGCCATTGACGTGGCGGGGCCGTTTCCGGAGAGTGAAAGCGGTAACAATTGTTTCATGGTTGTGATGGATTACTTCACTAAGTGGCCAGAAGTCTTCGCCATTCCAAATCAAGAAGCTTCAACAGTTGCTGATAAGCTAGTTCATGAAGTCTTCTGTCGTTTTGGTGTACCTTTAGAGATTCACAGCGATCAAGGAAGGAATTTTGAGTCTCAAATATTCCAGGAAACTTTCCGAGCTATGGGTACTCATAAAACAAGAACGACTTCTTATCACCCGCAATCTGATGGAATGGTGGAACGGTTTAATCAGACATTGGAGAGGTACCTAGCAAAAGTTGTAGACAATCGGCAACGAGATTGGGACAAGCACATACAACCGTTTTTGTTGTCATATCGAAGTTCTGTTCACGAACGTACAGCAGTGACACCAGCTTTCGCAAACTTTGGAAGGGAATTACGGCTGCCTGCGGACCTGATCACCGGGATACCACCTGATGCCCCACGCAGTATAACCGATTATGCAAATGACTTGCGGAACAAAATGAATGATATTTATGAGCACGTCAGACAATCGGGCCAGCAAATGTCTGAGAAAATGAAAACCCGGTACGACCGCAAAATGAACAACAAAGGGTTCGACGAAGGTTCACTTGTGTTGTTGCACAATCCAGTCCGCAGCAAAGGGAAATCTCCTAAGCTTCAAGCTAAATGGGACGGCCCGTACCGGATTGTGACCAGGATCAACGATGTAACCTACCGGATACAGAAAGGCGCAAGAGGGACTCCTAAGATCGTCCATGTGGATCGCCTAGCGCGTTATTATGGGGCCGATAATGCTCGGGACGAGCAAGTCTTAGGAGGGGGCAGTGTTACGCGCTCAAATCGGCGCACTAGCGCCATCTAGTCTCGAACCGAAGAACTAAACCTCTTGAAGTTTAAAACTCGAACTCTCGGTACCTTGCGCGTGTTTACTTGAACATTCTGGATATTTTGCTAATTTATATATACAGGCGCTGCAAGATGCGATCGAAGTAGTATTGAATTGGCGATACGAGCGAAGCTTCGGAGCGGAATTAAGTGAATTAGTGTGTTTAATTATTAGTGTTTTAAGTTTTAATTTGTGTAAAGTAAATTAAAGTGTTAATTTAGGTAATTCTATCGGCAATTTTTATTGTCACGAACCTCCAGCTCGTAACAGTACCTATTATTTTTAATCTACATTGAATAAAATAATATTCTATTCAAATGTTTCATTCTAATTCCTCGAATATAGTTTAAGTTTTAATTTTAACTATTTCGTTGGTTGCCATCAGGCCACTATCTGAAAGAGAATCTTGTTTACTTGGACACGACAACGAAATAAAAGTAATACTAACTCGCTCCACTTACTACTTAAACAAAGATTCTATAAATAACCGAACCCTATTACTTCAACGGCCTTAATCAAATGATACCATCTTAACACCTCTTTGGAGCGGTTAAGTGGATTTGCTGGATTTAAATCTTAATATGTAGCATGATCATTTTAAAACAATTTTTACTTTAATATTTATAAAAGTATTATTTTATCATCGTATTATAGAGATTTATGTTCAGTTTTCTCGTCTTGATAGAATTCGTCATAAAAATATCTACCATAAAACTAGAGGAACAGATATCACGACTTATCAGTGTTGTTCGCCCAGTATTACCTCTTGCACTTCATGATGTGATAAGCAGGTAAGACTTGGCTGAAAAAAAAAGATTTAAGAACAACTTTAATGTTTAATCACAGATAACTCAATAGTTTATAAGCTGCGAAAACCTTGTATCCCGAGTCGGGTCAAAAATTAGTTGTTGAGTTTTTCTGTTATGTTAGTGGTGAATTACCAGCGATCCTCGGAAAGTATGTAAAGCCGTTGTCTGATTTTTCTCTAGTTGTGTCAATTTAATATCCCATCGGACTTTGAGAATGAGGGAATAGAGAGTGAACTTGTATTTACGCATACGCTCGTGCTCTGTAATCCCCATACCGCATAAAAGTGCTGCTGTTAATCTCCGTTGAGACTGGCCGCCGTGACCGACATTCGATCAGGAACTCGATTTTGTATGATAGAAAATATGACGTAAATATCTCTTATAATCTTTGAAATATAATCCAAATAAGATAAATGTGTCTACAGAGCTCTTCTAATTAATTAAAAGTTGAAAGTTTTCTATATTTATATACGTACCTGAAACTAAAACTGAAACGTTGAAATTTAATTATGATAATTGTAAAAAATTCTTAGAGAGCTGGTTTATTTTAACTAACGATCGATTCAGTCGATTTAAGATATATTCAAGATATTTTCTTATTATAAGATTGGTAAGCATTAAAAGCTTGTTACGAAAACTGTCAGTTTAAATAATATTAGTTTTTACGGCCAAGGGTCCCATGGTCAAGGGGAGGGGAGGGGAAGAAATAGGTACTGTAAAGTACTCGAAACGTTGGATATAAAAATAAGTTAATATACGCGATATAATCCGTAAAAACTAGTACTATTTAAATTTGTAGTGTTCGCAACTTTTTTTACTTATCCTAAAAGGTTGGCCATACTGATAACGCTAAGAGCGATCGGATAGAGAAGTGCAGTGCTGATATCAGTACTAATATTTGGTAAATCTAGGTTCGCTATTTAGGAAGGTACATTTACACTAGGTTTATGTTTACGCTTCAAACACGAGCCAATCAAAAATGATTGTGTGATATATCTTCAATAGACATTAAAACAAACAAAATACATATTATAGATAATACACTAGACGTAATTATAGCTTTATAAAAAATTTCTCCCAGGCAACCTTATTATGCAAAGAACTGTTGTTCACAACGAATGTAGAAGAGGGAGGTGAAAAATTATATAACAGTCAGACTGCTTAGCCTTATGGTTGATTTGGAGATAGTCTCTTAAGGCTTGCCCGCCTTATAATTTACCCGCCCGTATTAATTTTAAACATCTGTGCGATTGAAGATGTGTAAAATTAATTACGCGGATCTTAGCTAATTAATTTTCACATCTTTAGTATTATGTATTTGTTTTCCGCAAAGTAACGCTTGATTGTATTAATTATGTATTCTTCTTGTGCCTGAAATTGAAATCAATCAATAAATATTTTTTTTAATAATCTAACACCTTAATTACATACAAGTTGTAATAAGAGACATCCGGCGCCTTGATCTCGACAAACACCAATTCAATAAAAGCGATCATGATATACCTGAGCTATAATACTCAGATTGAGAGTGTTTTTAGTTGTAAACTTGTTAGTATAAATTGATAGTACTTTAAAATAATCACAACACGATACTAAGTTCCCAACATATCAGCAATTTGATGTGGCAAATGTGTTTTCGGGTGGCAGCCTTGTACCTGTAAGTAAGGTGGAGCGGGAGCCATTAGATTGAATTTTGACCAGATAAGTTATATAGGAAACTGGATGTTACAGTCGATGGGAAAATAATGTAGATGATGATGATAATGGCGTTAATTCCAAGTTAGGCCATCTGTTTAGGGGTAAATTAAGGAATTGTTTGATCATTTCAGTTTTTAGGTTATTTTATAGTAATTAATATTGCGTAATATATCTATTATTATGGTATACATATAAATGAATATTGTGTTTTGGAGAATAATACTTCAAGTTCGTATATTTTTGTTCTCTATCGGATTTACATTTTGAAAGCTTAAAGTGACAGAGCCTTATTATTAAGGGAACACAGTGAGAAACTAAAAAGTTGTGGGGTTGAATCCGCTTTTCAAATGATGTCGTAAGTCGCTACTAGCACAATCCTTTAAACATAGTTGGACTTGTTAACTAGAAAACTAGTAAGGTTCATAGCACATAATATAATATTTTTCAAAATTGAAATATAGATTTCGATTTCATTATTATCATTCAGTGAGTTAATGAATATTTTCGGATGTTTTTCAATAGATTGACAGTGACAAATAAGCACACTTCCACCTGATTGTAAGTGGATGCTGTTACACATAGACATTTTCATATATATATATGAAAATGCAGATGTATTGTCACCCCTGCGGGGTAAGATCGAATGCCTCGTTTTCAATGCGGTTAATTTTATACTCACCATATAAAACACAGCAGTATTAGGTTGCTGTAATCTCTAAGTGCGTGGTTATTCCCTATTCCCATACTACGACAATAATGTAGCTGCAGCGTAGCTCTACCATGATGACCACCAGCATGGAGTTTTCTACAATTTTACACATACCAATTTTAAACATCCGTTCAAATTTTCACAGCCCATATCAATCCATTAATTACTGTAAAGCTACGTTTTGTGTAACCCCCCATTATATTATGTGACGATTTGATGAGGCATGCAGGTAGTTTGTGGATGCAGGTAAACCAGGACCGCGCTTTGTTGGAAATCTTTGGGGAGACGTATGTTCAACAGAGGATTTGTGATAACATTTAGTATTGGTAATAGTAAACAATCTATTCACTGAAGTAGCTCTCTCAGCTTAGAAACTATTTCTGAAAAATATACTTTTAGCAATGTCGAAAATAGTTTTTATATTAAGAAAATGATATTATGTTCCTTGTTTGAAAAATATACAAAAAAGAAACTACTATCAAACATATGAGTGAAATATAAAATTACGAAGCTCGTAAAAGCAATAAGAAATCTCTTGAGCTTGTCCACACTTAAGACAAAGTCTCGGCTATTTCGAAGACTAAGCTGGAAATCTTTACGATACCTTCGGGGCTCTCACCAGTAATTTGTCGCGTTGGCTCGCTCGTGAAAATACTTTTAAACTATAGGGCGAAAGACTGTGTAGAAATTTATTAGATTACAAGATTTGATAACAACTATGTGAAATGATTTGTATATCTTATAAACTTTAAATACTGTTTACAATTCCGTAAAGTATAAAATACCTACATGCAAACAAATTTAGTCCAAATTCCTGAATTCAGACTCCTAGATACCATTCTTCTGCGCTAAATGTCAGTTCTATTTTCTTTGATGCCGGTGAGAACGATGTACCGGAGCAAGTGCCAGAAGTCTGCCTTATAAATCTGCGGTGAGTCGAGATGAAGAAAAGTTGGACTGGCTTGCAGGAACTGAAGACTACAGAAGACGATTCTCAATAGTGAATGGTGGGAGTTCTTGAGGATAATAACGAAGGCTTGAAGTTTTAGTTTCCAAAGGTTGTTGGTTGCGTGTTCAGATCACGTCGGGGTCACCACTGTGGCCGTAGAAGGAAAAGGGGAGATCTCCCGCCGGGAAAGGTGTTCTGCCCGGGGAGCGGCCAACACTCTGTGTGATAGTTCAGAGATGTTCTATATATGCTGTTTATGATTCGGAATGTTGATAGCGTGATTTTAAGCTTCGGTGTGTTTCGGTTGTGGCGGGACGACAGCGCCGCCACAAATCAATATACTACTTATAACCGTTCCACCACTTACAACCGTACCAGATAAGTGGTAGAGCCATACTGTAGCTATATTATGGTTGTAGCACGATTGAGCCGGCTCGACCGAGAAAGGAACACTGTCTCACAGAATACCAGCGTAATATAGAACCTTAATGCTGTTGCGTTTCGCATGTTGCAGAGAATCGGGGACGCTTTTTGCTAGAAACATTTGCCTCTGCATTTTGTTTTACCGGGAATAGGTGTAGATGTCCATGGCCCACAACTTCCACTTACTATCAAGTGGATTGTTGAAGTCGAGACATATTATACAATATAATTTATTTTTTATTTTATTTTGTTATAAATACAATATAATACACAATTTGTCTCAGAATGGGGGGCGACTATATATATATATATATATATATATATATATATATATATATGCACGTATTAGCGTGGTCAGGACAGGGACAGTATTTCATTCATTTGCCGTTAAACCGCACATGGAACACGTTCCCATCTCTGGTACGGGGGCTCCCCAGTGCCAGCTCCTTTCATTTGATCGTATGCCACACAGAACAGTTCAACTCGTTGACAACCAACTCGACCGACCACACTTTTCAATGGGCTTGACTCACTGGGACTGCGAAGATATGTTGCATCTCTTTGCGTATTTTTTATCGCGTCTACCACGAGGAGTACTCTGATGAATTGTTCGGACTAATTCCAGTCGCACAATTTCACCGTCACACATCGCTACAGAACTCGAGATATCATCCTCACCACTTGGATGATTAGCTGTCTACTATTGCACGATTTACAATAGTTTTCCTTTCTCGCACTGAAAACTTTTTACGTGGTAGAGCCATGCTGCAGTTATATTAGTAGTATAGTTGTAGCACGAATGGGTCGGCTCGACCGGGGAAGGACCACGCTCTCACAGAATACCAGCGTGAAATAGTAGCTTAATGCTGCTGTATTTCGTATGGTGAGTGTAGAGAACCGGAGACCCTTTTTACTGGAAATGAGGCATTCCATCTCAGTCCTCACGGGTGACAACGCATCTGCATTTTGATTTGTAATGGAAGATAGATGTAGATGTCTATGGGCCGCAGCAACCACTTACCATCAGGTGGACTGTGTGCTCGTTTGTCAGCCTATTCTATAAAAAAAAAAAAAAAAAAAAAAACTTTATACGTATATGATGCAGGTGAAAGGCTACTTCTATTTTCGGAATCAGAATATCGACAAAACCGGCGATAGCATCCATGCCATCTGGATGACTGGCGGTCCCCCACCGTGTGATTTAAAAAAAGTTTTCTTCCTCATACAACTTCCTGGTCGAATCGACTACCACCAGAGATTTTTCCGTACCGATACGACTTAGGGACCTCCAAGAAAAGAGCCTACTCCTTTTTAAAAGGCTGGCAGCGCATCTGCAGTTCCCCTGGTGTTGCAGTTGTTCATGAACAGCGGTAATCACTTACCATCAGGTGAGCTGTTTGCTCGTTTGCCCTCTCTCCTATAAAAAAACATACTCCAAAAAGAGCAAAATAGCGAATTTTTCTTAGTGGTTATTCCCTTTTATTTACCAAAACGTAAAAATCTACAGCCTTTCAATTGTCTAACCTGTTGTGGGGAGGATTTTCCTTCATCGTCACGCTTAGCTAGTGAGTTAGCTATCAAAGTTACAGACGTTTCGTTTCTTTGCTTCTGCTCTACGTCACCGGCCGTCTGTTTTATATTATGCCTGGAGTAAGCTGCTTTGTCAGTGATATATTTTAATATATATGCGGGCTGTAAAGTACGTATGAAGAATTGGATTTGAACAATCAATTTCTTTTACGCTGTGACCACAACCGAGCTATATAACCGAGCGAGACAACTGCAGCTGGGCGTAATTATACCAATTATACACTGACGAAAACATTCTTCTCTCTCAAATCTCTGCTCCAAAAATTATGATTTTTTTACATAAAATCAATGAAATATATTGTGGCTATTACTGCATGACTTTATTTTGTTTTCTTTTTTGTTAAATACGTGAACTGGATGGTAATTAGTTTTAGTAACATTAAAAGATTAAGTATTATTTCTTTCTTATAATTAATTTATCGAAAAAACAAAGGAGTACGGCAGTGTTAGATATAGATTGTACGGAAATCCAATCGCTTTGGTTTCATTATTCAGGGATAAAACAGAGGATTACGTATGTATAAACTAAATGCCGTCCGGATATCCTCTTAATGGTGGCACTCTAACAGCTCTAACTTGTTAACTCGTGAAATATTTGCGCTAATGTAGTTAAAATTACTTTACAAATAGAAACTTTCTATTCAATATAGATTACAAATTCAATATTCAATATAGATTATTCAAAGTCATTCATACGTTTAATTTAACAGTGGTTCAGTGGTCCTCTGTCCTGGGAAGAACCAGCAAGACTTGTTTTGAGAAAAAAAGAACAGTTTACTATTATTGAAGTTACAAAATAATTAACGCATAAAACTAATTAGAAATAGCACGGTAGAGATTACCTCATTCCCGGGGATTTTTCACCAAAAAACTCCTTCATATTATACTTAGCCTTTCTATAAAATCTTTCGGTAAGCAGAGTTCACTAGCTCTAGTTATGTTGACGTAGATAATTTTTTATCTTCTTGCTTCTTGCGAATTCTCGATATATCTAGTAGCTTCAGGTTGATGACTGTTACATTTCATTTATATTGTGTAGATATTCTAAACTGGTGATCAAATTTACGCTGTGAGTACCTGTCAATGATTGCTGATAGAATACCAGCGATAAATAGCGGCTCAATGCTGCTGTGTTTCGTATGGTGATTGTAGAGATCCGGAGACCCCTTTTTACAGGAAAGGAGGCATGCCATTTAAGACCTCACGGGTAACAACGCAATTGCATTTTGATTCTTAATCGAGGATAGATGTAAATGTCTATGGGCCACAGCAGTCACTTGCTGTCAGGTGGACTGTGTGCTCGTTTGTTACCTTTCTCTTATAAAAAACTATCCTCTTTTCAATGAAAAGGCTATCACAACTTTTTTACATAAATTTATTGATTACCTGGCCCATAAGCTAGTACAACTGTGTAATTTTCAGGAAACGTAGATTATACGTGATAAAACCACGCTTTAGCTATAATATTGTGGTTAAAGCACGAATGGGTCAGCTCGACCGAGGCAGAACCATGCCCTCATTGAATTCCAGCATGAAATGGCAGCAAAACGCTTCTACACTTCATGTAGTGATTGTAGAGAACCGCTAGCCTTTTTCACTGCTGATGAGGTATTCCATCTTAGTTTTCAGGGGTGCCAACGTATCTGGCTTTTGATTCTAAATCTCAATTATCCTCTAATAGATCTATATTTCTATGAGACACAGAATCAATTTGCCATCAGGGGGATTATGAACTCGTTTGTCATCGTTATTGTATTTAAAAAGAACGATATTTCTTGATAATATTAGTACTCAAGTGGTAAAATTAAAAAATGTTGTACAATCTTCTTTGATAAAAATAAAACGAAAACATCAACAATGTAGTCGGAGTAAATATATTATGAAATAGTTGAACTTTATTATTATTAAATCTGATTAGTATGGTAACAAAAGGAGGATTTACCAAGCAAAAATATTATTGTTATAATTTTTTCTAAACATAAACTTATGTGTTAACTCTTTTTACAACTGTAAAGATATCTCAAAGCCTATATGATTTCACGAGATGTAACTTTTAATTAATAATTTCACGCCCTATGTTATTCCTCAGGCGCTAAGCTAATTCGAATGTACTCAGAAGACGTAACATCATGAATTATAAATCAAATTTAATTGAACGGATAAGGATAATATTGCAACACCCAGACTATATGACTGTTGTTACTTACTTACTTACTTACTTATCGTCACGCACAATCCCTAACGGGGTAGCCAGAGAGAACAGATCGCCAAGTGTCACGATCCTTACATACCTCTTTCGCTTCTTTCAGGTTCATTAACTTCTTCATACATGCACGTCTAGGTATCCGAGTACTCTTGACCCTCCCCTCTTCGAGCAATTTGCTCACATGGTCTTCGAAAGTTAGTCTCGGTCTACCTCGACACCTTTTAATATTTACTTTCGCTCTATATATTTTCTTCACCATTCGGTCTTCACTCATTCATTCAACGTGTCCAAACCATTGGAGTACGCCCCTATCAATTTTTGTGATAAGGTCATCTTTCTATCCTGCCATATTGCGAATCTCTTCGTTTCGCTTTCGGTCGGCTATGGTAACGCCACACATTTTACGAAGAGATCGCATCTCCACTGCATTCAACTTGCTTTTATGCTTCTTCTGGCATACCCAGGTTTCGCTGCCATATAACAAAGTCGGTACCAACACTGCGTTATGTATTGCAAGGCGTGCACTCTTCACCACGCCTTGCCTTTTTATTAATGCATTCAGGGCACCATTGACTTTGTTTCCGGCAGCGACACGCCTATCCACATCTAAATCACATCTTCCATCCCGGCTGAAAGCACTCCCCAAGTATACAATTTCATTTACCTGTTCTAGACATTCCTGATTTACCCATATTTCACATTTCGTTCTCTCTTCGTCCTTTTCAAATACCAGAACCTTAGTTTTATTAGCATTCAAACGGAGACCTTTAATTTCACATTCCTCTTTCATACACGTGACTAATGCCTGCAGTTCTGCTTCTGATGGTGCAATAAGCACTGCATCATCAGCATACAGCAGACAATTAACTTTTATGTCACCCAATTTCACACCCAAACAGCTATCTTTCAGCTTCTGTAAACAGCTGTCGAGATACAGTATGAACAGCCAGGAAGACATGACACAACCCTGTTTTACGCCCGCTTGGACGCTAAACATGGGTGAGAGGTCATGCCCTACCCGCACACAGGCTTTACAGTCATAGTAGAGTGACTGCACAGCCCTTAACAATCGACCATCCACACCATATCCCGGCAACAGTTCCCACATTTTCTTCCTTATAACCTTATCAAATGCTTTCTCCAGATCCACAAAAGCACAGAAAATCCTCTGGTTAACACTCAGAAGCTTCTCCGTGATCATGCGGAGAGAAAACATTTGATCCGTGCATCCTCTTCCAGGTCTAAATCCGCATTGTGCCTCCCATAAGAATCTTTCCGATTTCTCTTGCATCCTGCGTGTCAAAACCTTCGAATAAACTTTACTTGCTAAACTGGTCAAGCTGATCGCCCGATAGCTCCCGCAGTCAAAATGTGAACCTTTACCTTTATATAAAGGCACAATGACCGCGGATCGCCAATCATCCGGGACATCTCCCGCCCGCCAGCACAAATTGCACAGCAGAAGAAAGCTGTCCCAGACGCGAGGCCCACCGTACTTGACCATTTCAGCAGTAACTCTGTCTAGTCCCGCAGCCTTACCACATTTCAAACTTCGAATCGCACGTTCAATCTCTTTCATGCTGATGACCTCAGTGTCATCGAGGTCCGTGTCTGGCGTGCCAGTCACGGCGTCACCCCCGGATCCTTCACTAAGATCATGACACGCATACAATTCTCTATAAAATTCACTCCATCGCTGCATGACGTCCGATTTTTCTGAGAGGACGTCATTGGTTCTCGAAAGCACTTTGTTCATTCTTAAAGCTGTCGCACCACTCCGGGACATTCCAACCTCTTTCCAGAAGAGTTTGGAGTTTTCCCTAAAGTTGTGCGACAACCTCTCGTCCGCTTCTATTCTACACCTTTCACGTACTTCCTCAATCAATGTTTTCGCATGAACTTTCTGCAGCTTATATCTTTCTTTCATCTTCTCTCTCATATGCTCATCGTTACTAGAGGCTAAGTAGTCTAACCATGCTTTTTTCTTCTTTTTTACAGCTTCTTTCACTTCGTCATTCCACCATGCATCTCTTCTTTTACTACTACCTCTTTTTGTCGTACCACATACTTCTTCCGCTGCACTTACCATTCCATCCCTAAGGTTCTGCCATATTCTCTCCACACATTCTTTCCTGCCATCGATGGTGTCAAGCTTTTCGGCTACCCTCGTGTGATATTTGTCCCTAGTATCCGCTTCCTGAAGCTTCCAGCTTCGGATGCGACAGACCGACTGTGGTTCTGTTACTGCCGTCCGGTGGCGCCAACCCGCGAACAAACCCCTAAATCTAGTAATTACTAGATAATGATCCGTTCCCAGGTCAGCACCCCTGAACACTCGTGTATCCATCACCTGTTTTCGCAGTCGGTCATCCACCAGGAACAAATCAATCATACTTCTCACATTCTTTCTTTCTCTAGTGTACATATGGATCTTCCTGTGATTAAACATAGTGTTTGTCACAAGAAGACCCTTTTCCTTGCATACAGCCAGTATAAGCTTGCCAGCATCATTAACCCTTTTATCTCCAAACTTTCCAAGCACCGACTCGTATCCTGGTCGAGCGATGCCTACCCATCCATTCAAATCACCACATACAACAGTTCTTTCGTTTCCCTTAACCAAATCTAGAACTTCTCTTACATTCTCCCAAAACTCCTCCAGCTCAGCCCTGGACGACGAAGCTACCGGCGCATAAACAGCCAAAAGGAATAACTTCGTCAGTCCCATTTTGAAGCGAACCCAGAGAAGTCTTGAGTTCACAACCTTGTATTCAGTCATAAGATCGACCAACCGGGACGACAACAGCACTCCCACTCCTTGGCAGGCGTTCTTGCTTTCCGGGACTCCGGACCATATAGCTAACGTCCCGCCAGGGAGCTCTTCAATACCACTGCCTTTCCGTTTGGTCTCCGACATACACACGACATCTAATTCTCTTTCTTTCATTATTTCGATCAACTCATTCGTCTTATCTCTCATGCCTCCTCTAACATTCCACGTGCCAACTCTGCACTCCGTCCTCCACCTTCCGCCGTGTCGGGCTGTGCGTGACGGGTGGCGGTCCCCATCGCCGCTTTGCGCGCTGCATTCCACACCAACGGGGACGAGCTGGTGTGCGTCGCCTTGGGGGGACGCCCTAACCCTCGTTCGCATGGGTGCGCAGCTGTGTAGAATTGCAGCCCTGAAAAGGGCTGGCAGGGGTCGCGACGAGCACGCTTCTACAATGACCCCTATGACTGTTGTTGATGTTGATTTATTATATGAGCTGTTTTCATATTTAAATACATTATTTCTTATGGGGTATATTCGATAATTTTTAATGACTTGTTTCAAATAACAATATTATGATGAAACAGATAAATTTGGTATCAGATTAAATCGCCAACGCTTAAGCAGTGCTTTAGTCCCAAACAGTGGAAACAACAAAAAAAGCATTTTTATCATACTTTCCCTTAATAAAAATGTGCATGGAAATCACGTGTCATCAATAATATGCCTTCATTCACAGTAATTTTTCTTACCAGTTAACTACTTCTCATCAGTTAAGAATGGTTGATTAAACTGGGTTCTTTCTTTTCTATTTTTTTGGCTTTTGCTGTTGTAGGAAACCTTTTCTGATTGAGAATCTGTTTGGGTAAGTACTAAACACATATTTTTGCCGCAAAATAGCAGTGACTGCACTGCTGAGTTCAGGTCTGCAGCTTCAGCAGGTTCAGCTTCCACTTACCGCTATGTGCCGCTTGTTACCTTACTTATATAAAAAGATCAATTATCCTTTTTCTTCCTTACATAAGGGGCACTTCTCCCGTTGTTGGATTTATTATATATTAATCGTCACGCTTGGTAGAAGATTGATGCAGTACCAGTGAATGTTTATAAATTTGCTCAATATTCTAATAATACAATTCATATTTTATATTGTCATAAGTCAGTTTGTTGTGTAATATTAGTTATTTACAAAAAATTTCGTAAAGTTGTTTCGTAATCATAAACTCTTGTTACAATTGTACCTGGTGTAAAATTGTAACAATAGTAGTATATAACACAATAGTAGTATATAAAACAGTAGTACATATGGGACACTTCTCCCGTTGTTTTATTAATCGTCACGCTTGGTATATTTGCTGAATATTATTTTATATAGTTAGTGCCAAATTGATTGAGAAAAACAGACAATGATCTAAGATATAAGCCGAGTGTCGAAAGGCGTAATTTAAAAAATCTCAATTTAGATGTGATAACAATATTTAAATATTGAACTTATTCACACTTCTAGGTCAGCACATGTGTTTTGTTTTTTTGCTTCTTAAATAATATTGTGTGTGGTTCCTATAAACATCGTAAAATATTAGGGTAGATTGCGAAAAATATGTTATATTTTGTATTTCAATTTATGGTGAGAACAGTTTCATATTAAAAAATATTTGAAGCAATATAATAACCATATTGACCTTTTGCAAATTCATCACTTAAAAATAAACAAAACGCGCGTTACGTCAGTTCGTTCTAAAAGAAACGTGACAATGGCAGCCAGAAAAGTGTCACTTTTTTGGGCCGGTCCGCATGCACCGAATAAAAATAAAGTACTTATATAATATTGAAAATAAAGTTATATCTTTTGAATAAGAACGTACTTATTCGGTGTCGTTATCACTCGAATCTTCATATGTGTTTTAAGTTAATGCTTTTTATTGTTAAATATATTGAAGGTATGTAGCCCCTAGTTAAACGACGGAAAGGTCATCGTACGTTTTTCTCAATCGATTTGGCACGTACTGTAATTAATTGCTTTTAATATTACAATTCATATTTTATGTGATCATACACCAGTTTGTACTGTCTAATATTAGTTATTTACAAAAATTTTCCAGTGTTTAAATATCTTTCGTTAATTCAGTGTTGTTCTAAAAATGTGAAATATAAGTTTAGCAGAAAATTTTACAATTTATGGATGAAAAGAAAGCTCAAATATCAAACTTTAATAGAGGAAAAAGAAAACCCCGAATTGTTCAAAAGTCATAACTTTTAGCCCGGAAGCGTTAAAACTCGACACTCAATTTTTGTCGGTGGTTCTTTGTAACGACAATATTATGGCCCTCGCAGACTGAATTAATTTATTAAGAGCGGTGACAGTGACACAATATGTCATCGTTACGGCAATGAAACACATTGCTCTAATAAAAATGCGGTCTAATCGTTCTCTTATTCTTGGTTGGCAAGAGGCTCATAACCAGAGATTAAGTCAGCCATGGTAATATTATGTTGCCAGCTCAGTTTGAAAAACATTAATCATTTACCCCACCTATATATCGTACTTAAGTGATATTGATATAGCGTGACATTCATTATGTACTTCTATTTAAATGAGCTATTGTTATTTACATTACATTATATTAACTCCATTAGCGGCGTCAGTTAAATAAACGTTTTTGTAAAAAACTTTCAAGCTTACTTTGATAAACATCATTATTGTTTAAAAAACTTAAACTGTAATATCAGGTCACATCATTTAAACTATTTCACAAATAAAGTAGATTTCAGACTACGCTATAATATAATAGCATAAAGTATATAGCTCATAGCACAACAATATCGCGCACGATACATAGTTATGGACCCGTTCACACTGTACTGTACAATATATTATTGACTTTGTATGGTGCGCGATATTGTTGTGCCATAAGCTATATACTATATGATTTATATTATAGCGTAGTCTGAAATCTACTTCATGTTTAACACTTTATATGTACATAAGTCGATAATAATATGTTAACGAAAACACCATGAAAACACATACAAAACGCGAATATTATTTTTATTAATTTCTCTCGTTATTGTATTGCCGTGAAACAAAATATTGTTATCTTGCACCTAGTCATAAATAAAAATTTAAATTTTATTTATCAAAATAGCACAACCTTAAACGTTACTAATATAAAACAATAACAATTCCAAAAGCTATTAATATATAACATTTTAAATGTATCTTTCAAATAGTTAAATATATAGTATGTAAACAAAATATGCTCGTAGAAATAATTCTAATGTTGATTTAAATTTCTACAAAACTTAAATCTAATTTTCTTTATGCTTTTTGTATTTCATGTATGAAGACATTTTAAATCCTGTAAGGTTTCATGACACGTGAGTTTTAATTACTAATTTCACGCTCTTTGTGACTCCCCCGGCGCTGATTCGAATGAGTACACTTGAGTTAGAAGCCGTGATGTCAGGAATTATAAATCGAGTTTTATCGCACGAGTTAGAAGATTATTTCAACTGCTCCAGGCATAAGTGCCGAAATTTCATACTATTTTTAATTTCCTTTCTAAATTGAAATGTGGGAGAAGTTGAGTTATTTCAAGTTGGATTTAAATGTAATTAAACAATATATTAAGTAATGGTCATGGTCATTCATAAAAAATATTTCAATAGACATTGTCAAATGCAATGTTTATTGTGAAAAAACATTAAGGTGAAGTGGGCGCCAAAAGCAGATTTTTCGCTTTATAGGTGCGACTGGCGGCTGTTTGGTCGGCACGCGCGCTACTTAATCGCACAATATTTATTTGATATTTCTTTTTAATATTATATACTTCTTTATTGAAAAATAAACCCATTATTCACTCACGTATTTACTGGTGGATATAGCCTGAATTTGATTGAAGTTGATTTCATTACATTCGAATGAAATAGCTTTTTCATTTAGTGGACGTACCTAAAATTGTAGATTTTGAGGAAACTTTGCGATCTTTTTCTATCGAGTCAAAATATGTTAATCTTGTTTTGGCCTACATAATTCACTAAGAAAAATCTTTAACTTTCATAATTAATTAAAAAAAATGTGGATTCGTAGTTTTAATGACAAAAATTTAATGGCTTTTCTGCACCTATAAAGCGCGAAAAATCTGCTTTTGGCGCCATCACTTTAATGAAGTTCTGTGCGAAACTCCATTACGTTTTTAACAATTTGTTTATATTTAAAAAATAACTTAAACCTATAGAGTAATTTATATTAACGATGAATGGTGGTCCCCTTCATAATTAGTATTCATTAAGAGGGGACAACAAGATAGATGATATAAACGTAAATACCTATACATATATAAGTACATCACAATATATTTAACTAAGAAAGTACCACACTTTTGCATGGTTCTGGCGCCAATTGGCAGCGCTGGCATTGCAGTAGTCCGGTCTGAAGAGTAACCCTATACTATTCCCCAGCCAGTGTGATGACAGGCTGTGAGGAATTCAATCTTAGTCCACAGAGGTACGGCACATCAGTAGCGTTCTTTGGAGTTGGCATCAGGTTGCCATGCACTGCAGTATTTATTTACCATTAGGTGGATTGTGATTTATCCTGCCTACTCGCTTTTATAAAAAAAGAAATGTAACATAGAAAAAGAATAAAGGCGGTTCATCTTCGTAATCTCTCTTTCAAGTTCATGAAAGAAAGAAAGAACGATGACAAATGACGCCAAAACAAATGCTTAGATGACAAAAAAACTAGAAACCCAATTATTCGTATTAGTTGCAAAAAGGCCAACAACACAACTCAGTGACGATTATAAGAAATAATAAATTTAGTTTTTTTTAACAAGGTTCTATGTAATTTTCTAATGAGGTGCATTACGTTTACGTTTTTATTATTTATAAAGAACACATTATTTCTACATCCTCATAAATAAAATAACATAATTTTCCTTATCTAGTTTGAGACATCTAGCTTGGGGCCATAGAGTATTATCAAAAGCGCCTTATACGCGATTTACCTTAGGCTCTATAAATAACAGCTCCCTATTATTACAAGGCTGTAATCAAAAGATAACATCTCAACACCCTCGCAAGCTAGTTAAGAAGGTCTTCATTGTAACTGTTGCCTTATATTTTTTCTGGATAGAAGATTATATTATATTTTTACTGTGTTTAATTTAATTGACAATGTAATTTAACAATAAAACTCGCTCAATATTTCAATAACTTGTTTATTGTACTTCATTCAGTGGCTCTATATTTAGTTGGAAATAAATGAATAATAAACAGTTTTCTTATAATACTAAATGTTTAATTATATAAAAATAAGTCCTTTAATCCATTGGAGATTTACTTATTACATTGGCCAAAAGAAAATCTTAGTAATCGACCAAAAAAATTATTAACAACAAAAAATAATAATTTTTTTTATTTATGCATTTTATTATTTATCAGATAAAATAATTATTACATTATCATACTTAACTTTAAATTTAGTTTATAATTAATTAATTTGCATTGAAACTATCGATTCATGGGATTCAAGTGAGGTCAGGTTCTTAATCTAATTGTATCCGCGGCTTTCTAGAGATATTAATTTAAGCGAGGAAATGCAGTCAGCGTTCTTGGCACTATACCGCGGAGAACCAAAAATTTATATTATCACAATAGTCTTAGTAGGTAAATGATAATTTAAATTTTAGTTTTTTTTTTACTGTGGTAATAGGTATTATATTTTAATTTTATTATAAACGTTTCGTATAATTTGAATTAAAATGGGTTATCATGCCTTGAAGTCCGGAAGTCGATGGATGCAGGTGGCTAAGGACCATGCTTTGTGGCATACCTTGGGGGAGGCCTATGTTCAGCAGTGGACTTGTGAAGGGCTGTAATGATGATGATGATGATCATCATCATTCTTTGGAATTCGTTTACAAAAGTGTCGGAAGATGTTGTCCTCTTGATTCTAGATTGGATAAATTGATGAGAAAGAGAGAGTTATCTTAATTTCAATGTTAAGAATAAAAATATCGCACTTACAATTCTCTGCTGGTATTTCAGTATAAAAATTGATGCAGCGACTTTTAAAAATGGAACGCAAAATGGTGACCAGTCTGAGCGGAGCACCTCTACGACTTGTTTTGCAGATAAATTTAGATGAGACATAAATAATTTTTAACTACCTAGTTGCTACAAAACCGCAAAACATCAACAATTTTACACTAGCAGTGTTTTCGTGATTTAGTGTAGAACCTGTTTCTTCTCTCTGGATTTAAAATTTCTCCTTGTAAAAACCCTTAAGTTATATTTTGGTATCAATTCAATGAACTCAATTAATTCATTAAAACATGGTACAAACTCTTACTATCTCAAGTAAAATTATCAATTTGAAAACAGAAACAAAAACAGAAACTTTTTATTCAATGTAGATTATAACAATACTTATTGAAAGTCACTTTTTTCATTTACCACTGGTTTGCAAAAAAAACCTCTGTCCTGGGAAGAACCAGCAAGAAACCCAGCGGGACTATTTTTTTTCCAATAATAGTTTACAATCATGTTTACAATTAGCAACACAATACAAATTAAAAAATAGCTTTGTCGCGATCACCCATCCCAGGGGTTATTATCATCCATAAATTCCTTAATATTATAATAACCCTTATATACAAACTTAGTTTAATAACATTTTTGAACTTTGTGCATGAAAAATTTTGAATATTTTCTGGGATTTCGTTGTAAAAGCGTATACATCGCCCCAAGAATGAATTACTGACTCGGTAGAGTCGAGTAACTGGTACTACTAGCTTGTGTCTGTTCCTAGAATTTACAGAATGAATATCAATTATTCTTGCAAAACTAATTTTAATTTTGTGTATGTACGTTACATTTTCATAAATTCATTGAGAGGCCAAAGTTACAATATTAATTTCCTTAAATTTTTGTCTCAGTGACTCTTTTGGTTTTAAATTATATATCGCTCTAATGGCCCTCTTCTGCAAAATAAATATAATTTCAGTGTAAGTCGCGTGTCCCCATAGCAAAATACCATTCGACATGATGCTATGGAAATAACTAAAGTAAACTATTCTAGCTGTTTCATCACTGGTAAGAGTTCTAATCTTTTTTACAGCATATGCTGCAGAACTAAGTCTGCTAGCTAGTTTTGATATATGGGAGAGCCATTGAAGCTTTGCGTCCGGTGTGATTCCAAGAAAAATGGTGATATCAACAAGACTCAGTTTCTCCCCATTTAAAATAACATTAGTATTGACATGCTTAACATTAGGAGTTACGAATTTCGTACATTTAGTTTTAGTTCCATTCAAATGCAAACTATTTACATTAAACCAATTAACTAACTTAGCTATAGCATTATTTACTTCGTCGTAATTTAATAACTGTCGTTTTAGTTTGAAAATTAAAGAGGTATCATCAGCAAATAATACTATATCATGGTAATCCCCTACTATGTAAGGTAGGTCATTAATATATAAAAGAAACAGAAAGGGGCCGAGAATTGAGCCCTGAGGCACGCCCATTTATACAATTGACCCGGAAGAACTCATACTATTTTTCTTGATTTTTCTGCTTCACGGCAAAAATAATAGATAGTTGAGGTTCGATTGTATCTATTATAGACGCAATAATTTTAACAGAAATCCCCCACAGATCGGCGGTTCTCTTAATATCAATAGTCTTAAAATATTTTACAATATCTTTTGATGACACTTTAAGAAATGTAAAATTCTTTGTACACACATTTACATTTTGATTAAGTTAACGGTTAGGTTAACGGATTACAACGCATCTGCATTTTGATTCGTAATCGAGGATAGGTGTAGATGTCTATGGGCCACATCAACCACTTACCATCAGGTGGACTGTGTGCTCGTTTGTCACCCTATCCTATAAAAAAGACATCTATTCTCAATTACGAAAAAAAGGGTAAAAATATTTTTACCCTTGAGGACTGAGATTCAATGCCACATTTCCAGTAAATAAGGTCTCCGGTTCTCTAAAATCACCATACGAAACACAGTAGCCTTAAGCTGCAAATTTTACGCGGGTTGTTTGGCTGTTTTGTATATTTTTTGTGAAAGCGTAGTCCTACCGCGATCTACTCAACTCGTTCTCTGTGGCTCTACCACGACAATTTCTTTTTAATTAAAGTATTTTTTTTTAATTTTTGCGATTTTATAAGTGCGACCCGTAAAATATTTGTAGTACGACGTACCATAAGTTTTAAGAATAATGATCTTAAAGTCTTTAAAACTTCTTTTGATTGGTTGAGTCATGGTAGTTTAGGAGCTTAGCGCTCGCCTTAAATTTAACAGTACGTAAGCAGTGGTGCGAAATTGCTTATTGCAAGTAAGTGCTTTAAGTGATTTACTGTTCAGTACGGTGAGCTAATCGCTCCATAACTCTCTCAGAAATGAGATGACTGTGCCTAGCAGTGAAATGCATATAGGCTGTATTTTTTTTTTATTTTGTGTATATTATACTTACCTGTATTTCTTATAAATGGTGTTAAATTTATTTAGCACTAATATATTATTAACAACTTATAAATTGTTATTTATACTTTTCAAAAATAAACAGGTTGTTTCAAATATATTATTGATATTAAGCACACTTTTTAAATTATACCAAACGTTAACATCACTAAATCGATGACGTCACAACGTAACAGATTACTCAGAAGTACAGTTCCGATGCTCGCGAACTGCAAGTAATCACGTTGCGTGAGTCCAAAATAAACGACAGCTGTGGTCTAGCACGCATCAATCAACTCGCGAGCGAACGGATTGAATAAGGTGCACTTTTCGTAAGAACGAAAGCGGTTTCTTATTAAAATGATATACTACAAAACCACGCGCTTTTGCACAATCATTTTAATGTTGAAAGGGCAAGAGAAAAATTTCAAAGAAAATTGTGTAAAGTAAGATTATTTACACACAAAGAATAATCCTTCTTTAAAATTCTTACAAATTCATTTATATGCCTTTTATTGTATTTGTAACTACATACGACAAATGTAATTTTTATATCGGCTAAAGTGGTGAGATTCACCATTTTAATATCGGTTGGTACCAACCGATATTTAAATGGTGAATCTCACCATCATCCTTCACAGTTAGGTACCGTGGGTAAATCTTTGTTTCAGAAAGCACGAGGGATCTGTGACATAAAACATCTGGCCGCCAAGCTGCAGCATGTCAAGCAAGTGTTGCAAGACAACAAGCTTCGGACCCCGCTCATACGTTACAGTGACCTAGTGAAGCCGGCCACAGTCGAGCGTGTGCCTGCTGTTCTAGAAACTTCTGTTCTTCTGTTCTGTTCATATGTCAGAGGAGTCACAGACAAGGTTGGCTACATCTTGAAGCGAGCTTCCATTAAAACATACTACAAGCCGCCGAAGAAGATTAGTCAATTTTTACCATCCGTCAAGTGTAATATCCCTCTACAAGATGCAGGAGTGTACAAGTTAGATTGTGAATGTGGTCTCTCTTACATAGGTCAAACAAAAATATCCATAAAAACCCGCGTGAAAGAACATATAGCTGACGTGAAGCGCTTACGGTCCGGGAAGTCTGCAGTCTGTGAACATGTTCAAGATCGTCCCCACCATTACATCAGATTTGATAAACCATAAATCCTCGCAAAAGAACACCGATTCCTACCAAGAATGATATGCGAGGCTATTGAAATTAAAAAACACCCTAATTTCAATAGAGAAGATGGTTAGGTGCTGCCATCTGCTTGGGATCCTATAATTAACAAAATTAAACCCAAACCCAAGCATACCACTGCAAGACTTCAAGATACTGTAAGTTCGTTTTGCGTAAATCGGACCAAAAATTAATATTCAAAAACTGAAGGTAGCCGGGCTAACAATGACATTGGGACGTCAAACATCTCAGTCCCCCCCGTAACCATGTTTGCTGTAAAGCACCCGAAACGTCGGGAATTAAAAATAAGTGAAATCAGTTAAATAAACGCGATAGGATCCGTAAATTTAGTTTTATTCAATGTGTAGTGTTCGCGTAAATTTAAGAAATCATTATGCAATAGCCATTTCAGTGCAGCATGGTCAGTTCGCAGGTAAAATTTCCTCCACAGCAGATATTTGCTAAAATACTGCAACGACTTTACCACAGCTAGCAATTCTCGTCTTGTGATACAATAGTAGGAACTATTATGTCACAAGGTCCGGTTTTGAAAACGACTTGCTGAAGTACGCTATCACGACCTCTTGGTCACCATTCCGTTGAGACAACATACAGCCAAGTTCTATATCACTTGCATCTGTGTGAACTATAAATTCTTTGCTTGCGTGAGGGTATCCCAAATAAGGTGTTTTGCACAGACGGTCCTTGAGCTCCTTGATTGCGATATTGCAACTTTCATTCCAGCAGAAATGTCGCTTCTCCTCGGTTAGCTTGTGCAGAGGTTTGGCTACATCTGCAAAGTTCTTCACAAATCGCCGATAATAGGAGCACGAACCCAAAAATGCTCTAATCTAATCCAAAAGGCATTACTTTAAATTGCCACAGACCCTTTCTTCCCTCCCCTTGGGGTCAATTTCAACTTGCCAGTAGCCACTTTTTAGATCCAGCGTGCTAAACCACTTTACTCCTGTAAGCATGTCCAGCGTGTCATCAATTCTTGGCAAGGGATAGCTGTCCTTTGTAACGTCGTTCAGACGGCGATAGTCAACACAAAACCGTATGCTGCCTTCTTTCTTCTTTACCAGCACCACGGGTGAACACCATGGACTAGAGGAAAGTTCAACAACACCATCCTTCACCATTCCCTCAATCATGGGTTCCACTTCTTTTTCACGTGCTACCGGAAATCCTCATGGCCGCTGACGGATAGGCAATTCTTCTCCTGTGTTTATTTTGTGTTGAACCAAGCCGGTCTTCCCTATGTCAACATCGTTTGACGAAAATACATCGGCGTACTTGAGTAATAACTTCTTTGCCTTGACCATTTCATTCTGGGGGAGAACGCTGCGACAGTCATCTAAAAGTGTGGTCATTCTCGTTTGTGCATTCTTGCTGGGGGTCCCAGTCGAGAGATATCTTCACTGACGCAACCTATTCAATTTCTCACAAGTACCAACCAGTGTGCCTTTTTCTATAATCTGTTCCTGATCATTAAGGTTCAGCACATGTACTCCTGAGATGTTAGTGGTTCTGACCAAGGTTCGGGCCATTTTCCATGGAAGGTCATTGTCTAACCTTTCCACAAGTACACAACGATAAGGTTGCCCATGATTCCGAGGAAGACTAACCGGCACAATCATTTCCGATCTCGGCGGAAGAACAATCTTCTTAAAGCTGTACAGGTTCCCTGGTAACGCCTCTTCCACGAAAAGTTTCTCTTGTCCACATTTCACAACACCTTGCTCAACGCCAATCTCACAACAATTCTTCCTCATGAAGTCTAGGCCCAGGATGCAGTCATCCATTATATCAGCCACGATGACATTATGCAGGTAGATCATGTTGCCCAGCTTCTACTCCATCTCCTTATCTCCACGGACGGGTATACGCCGACCGGTTGCTGTTACCAAATTAATGCGTTCTCGGTTGTATGCGGAGTCTCCAAGGAACTGACTTATAAGTTGGGAACAAACAACCATACGAGAGGCTCCAGTGTCTATAGTTAGTTTACACGGCCTTCCATTAATCTCGCCCTTGATGATAAGGCTGTTCCCAACATGGGTTTGTGAGATCGAGATCCTTGGGGCTCTTTTAATATCAGCCAGTACCCGCCCCGCAGTTCTGGCTTTTACTCGTTTCCCTGCTGCTGCTGGGCGATGTTGTTGGCCGCACTACCCTCCTGAGATCTTTCACCTTCCCTTTCTAGGGTTCGCTTAGGGCAGCTGGATCGTAGATGGCCCCTTTCGCCACAGCCATAGCACCTAAGGCTGTATCCTTTATTGTGGTCGCGAACTGTAGCTGCTGCAACCTCCCTGACATTATGGAAATGATAATCCTGCTGCACGGCTTCCACTTCCAGTGCATGGGCCAAGGCGTCATTAAGCGTCTCGAGGTGCCCGAGCCTCACAGCAGCATTGAATTCAAGGTCGCGGATGCCGTCGAAGAATGTCTGCACCAGGTTCCCTTCAATGAGTGCAGGTACAGATCGGTATGCTATGCGTACCAGCTTCTCCACCTCTAGAACCCACTGCTGCAGGTTTTCGTAGATGCGCTGCACGCGATCTTTAAGCTGCGCACGAAAGACGTGTTCCAGGTGAGCGTCACCATATCTCGCCTCCAATGCCTCAACGAGCTGCTCATATGTCATTTTCTCGCCGAGAGCTTCCAGAACAGTTAGGACCTGGTCCCGCAGGCCTAGTGTGAGAGCAGTCATGGCCTGACTCTTATTCCAGCCATTCGCTATCATGATAGCCGCGAACTGGATTTTGTAGGCCGGCCAGGAAGGAGTCCCGTCAGACGGCGGCACTTTGAACCCACGTAGCGAAGGTGTTGTAGCTACAATGGGAGCTGTGACTTCATCCCCCAGTTTGAGGTCGTCCAGCGTTTTCTCCACGTCAGCCATCACGTTTTCTACCCGATTGTGCAGTTGGTCGATTCGGGTTTCAGATTTCTCGATTCGGGTTACAACTTGTGACAGGCGGTTGTCATGTTCAGCAACCTTATCCTTCACCTCATTCATCTTTTTCCCGAAGGTAGCGTGAAGGTCCTTCATGAGGAGCATCTTCTCCTCCAACCGACGGGCCATTTTTTCTTGTCCACCCCGTAGCTGCTCTTCCAATCGGCGTGCCTGTTCCGCCTGCTGGCGGGCCTGTGCCTCCTGCTGCTCTTTTAACCAACGGGCCTGTTCCTGCTGTCGACGAGCCTGTTACTCCTGTCGGCGGACCTGTTCCTCCTGCCGGCGAGCCTGTTCCTCCTGTCGGCGAGCCTGTTACCCCTGCTGGTCTTGCAACCAACGGGCCTGCTCCTCCTGTCGGCGAGCCTACTCCTGCAGCATCAACATCAGAGCACCTAAGTCAGGTGCTGCAGATGTAGGAGCTACTAACGGGCCTGCAGCCGGTGGCTGGCCCTCCGACGTCTGCGGCCTTGCACCACCAAAGCTTCTTTGGTCCGTCTCCTGCAGGCGTTGACTTCGGGTACGGACACCCTCCATTTCCTCCTTAGGTAAAATCGGCATGATTTTATCCCACTTCTGACACCAATTGTTACGGGCTTGACGTTCGTGACAGTAAAAACTGCCGATTGGATTACCAAAATTTACACTTTTATTACCGTAAACCAATTAAAACTTAAATCACTAATAATTAATCACACTGATTCACTTTGTTCCGAAGCTTCGCTTGTCTCGCCAAATTCAATACTACCCCGATATCGGGTTGCAGCGACTTTAAATACACCTTTTACACCGAAACATCCAGAATATTCCAGGAAATACTGGCGCCGAACGACCAGACGCAGAAAGTTTTAGTTTGGGGCTTCTAGAAAGCTTAATTCTTCTGTTCGATACTAGATGGCGCTGTTTGTTGAAAGATCAATGATCTCCTCGCTATGGTCCCCGACACTAGATGGCGCTAGTTCCAGGTACCTGACGTTTCTCTAGATTTTTTATGAACACTTCACTACTAAATCTGCGTTCGAATCTTTAAGTCAGAATTTATACTAAGGTTATGTACGGTGTACTGCGGCTGGCTATTGCTTGCCATAGGCCTCGTAACTTAGCCCGATCTTAGGCTGCCAGCGACCTTGCCCAGATCGGCACTTTATCTTACTAGAGGGCAGGCGTCTGACATAAGCGCGGTTTATTAATCATGTATTATTATTATTGTTGCGGTTTCCTGTCTCCGATACATTATTCAAGTATAACTTCATTTTATAAGCATTGCTTTGGACACAGATAACAGCGAGTATCTTTAATATCAACATTATATTTAATGTTTAGTTAAACTACATGGGAATCGTTTTGCAATTTTAATTTCACTAAAATGTCTTATCGTCATTTAAAATTTCATGTGACAAATAATAAGTGACCATAAATGGTTTAAGTGTTTGCGATAACCAGAAAATTGAACCGTGACATGTAACCGCAATGTACCTACTTTATTGAACGAAAAAATAATTTAAAGCGGCAAAAAAGATTTAGAATTTAGAATTTACTGGCTGGAAACTGGAATGGCTCTGCCGGCGGCATTGTCGGGATTATGCCTCAACATCTCAAAGATCTTGTAAGCACGTCTGCCGGTGACCCCGTTAGAGTACTTCTAAATGACATTACAAAATTATGTAATTTTATGCTTTCTGGTAATGTTAAACCCAATTTCATTTCCTACTTATATGGGGCAAGATTGTGTGCTTTCAAAAAAAAGGATAACGGTATCCGCCTATTGCTTTTGGTTCCACATTTCGACACTTAATTTCAAAATTAGCTTGCAGGCACATAATTTCAAACCTTTAGACAAAATTTCAGCCTATTCAACTAGGCGTTGGCATTAAAGGTGTCAGTGAGGTGGCGGTACATTCGGTCCATACTTTTTTAACAAATTCTAATGCAGGTTTTCATTCGAAGGTTGACAGTAGAAATGCTTTTAACTCTATTGATAGGGTAACCCTGCTGAAAGAAGTGTCTAACTATATTTCTGAAATTTATCATTACGTTTGGCAATGTTTTTTCAAAACCATATTATTGAGTCTGCTGTCGGTATTCAGCAGGGTTATCTACTAGGTTGAGCTCTTTTCAGTTTGGTAATTCGACCTATTATTTCAAATTTGAAATCCAAGCTGAATGTTTGGTACTTGGACGGCGGCACACTTGGAGGTAAAGCAGACGACGTCCTCAGTAATCTTACCCATATTTTTAAAAATTTGAAAAATATGAGTAAGATTTGGTTCAAGTATATTTTTATTAAGCAATAAATATGAAAAATTTATCTCCAATAATTTGTCTAATTATAACAGAGATATTTTAATTCAAAATTTCAATCGTATTTCTCCAGGAATAAAAACTGTCAATGTGGAATCGCTATACCCGCTCTGTTCTCCGTTATTTTTCGAAAGTTTTAAACCTGTTTAAAAAAGAAAATTTGATCATTTTTTAAATCACATTGATAAATTGTACATTTTAACCCACATATTGACAGACCTGTTGGTCTAGTGGTTAGTGACTCCGACTGCTACGCCGGAGGTCATGGGTTCGATTCCCACCCAGGACAAATGTTTGTGTGATGAGCACGATCATTTGTTCTGTGTCTGGGTGTAATTAATCTATAATATTTATGTATTTAGAAATATATAAGCATGTTTATCAGTTATCTAGTACCCATAACACAAGCTCTGCTTAGCTTGGGACTAGATGGCTTTGTGTGATAGTTGTGGAATATTATAATTATTTATTATTATTATTGCCCTTACTATTTTAAAATATTGTCTCTTTGTACCTAAATTTACATACCCAATACGCTCAAGTCCAATCTGAAAATGTTTGGATATTTTAAAACATATTGATAATAATCTCAAAACAGCTTGAAAATATTTCCAAATTTGAGATTAAATACAACAGCCTGGAATCAAGCTACTTTACCTATAAAATTTGGTGGTATATAAATCTTTCTACCGTTGCATTGCCTGCTTTGTTAGCTTACGTGCATAGTGTGAAATAGTTATATTATGTAACATAATTTTAAATAATAAAGTTAACCTGTGCTTTGCTGCGGAGCCAAGGCAAACATGGCTAAGAATCTGTCCCGGCGAAAATATCCCACTGGAAGTTAACCAACAAAAACAGTGGGTTCCGTTGGTATGGAGTGTCCCGAAAGATTTATTTTGCAATTTCCACAGTTACCAAGATCAGGCTCGCCTTCTAGCTGTTTCGACTAACGAATCCAGTCAATGGTTACACGTTGTACAATCACGTAATCTCAGCACATTGCATGATGAGGAAAGCATACACATCACCGTAGGAATCCATCTCGGAGGGATAATTTTTCAACCTCACCAATGCCCCTGTGGTAGCAGCGTCGATGAGTTTGGGCTCCACGGACTTTCACGTAAGGAAAGTGCAGGTAGGTTTTCCCGTCACGGATCTTTGAACGAAGGCACCTGAAGGCCTCTTGTTTCCATAAATATTCCCTACGTTTTAGAGCCTTGTGGAATATTTATAGACGATGGCAAGGGACCCGACGTTATAACTTTGGTTCCTTGGGAGAAAGGTATGGGATGCTACTTGCGTTGACACTTTGGCGGCTGCTCATCTCAAGGGTGCCTCTTTTAGAGCCGGGGTGGCATCAGAGGCAGCTGAGTTAAGTAAATATCGTAAAAAATGAGTCTTTGAGAAATGACTAGATATTTGTGGCATTTGATCTAGAGACTATCGGCCCGTAGGGTCCACGTCCAGTGACGTTCCTAAAGGAACTGTATCCACAATTTATCGTTGCTACGGATGATAAAGAGGCTGGTTCTTTTTTCGCTCAACGGCTAAGTATAACTATTCAGCGAGGAAACGCAGCGTTCTTGGAACAATACTATGGGGAGCAGGTCCTTATGACAATTTAAATTTTTAGTTTAAGTTTTTCTATATTATAGTTTTTTTTTATATTATGTATTATGAATATTAATTGTAAAAAAGATGATAAAAATAATTTTGCGAAATCTGTATGCAATAGTGTGAAATAATACTAGTTTTTACGGAATTTATGGCGTATATTTAACTGTTTAAATACCCGACGTTTCGAGCGCTTTACAGCACCCATGGTCACGGGGGGGACTGAGATTTTCAACGCCCAGATGTCATAGTTAACCGCGGTTACCACAGATTAAAATTTAACTTTTGTTCCGATCTACACAGTATGAACTTATGGTATCTTGAAGTCTTGCAGTTGTATGCTTGGGTTGGGATTTAATTTTATTTATTATAGCATCCCAAGCAGATGGTAGCAACCAGCCATCTTCTCTATTGAAATTAGGATGTTTTTTGATTTCAATAGACTCGCGAATCATCCTTGGAAGGAATCGGTGTTCTTTAGCGAGGATTTGTGTTCTATCAAATCTGATGTAGTGACGGGGGCGATCCTGTACGTGTTTATAGACTGCAGACTTCCTGAAGCGTCGATTCTTCACATCAGCTATATGTTCTTTAACGCGGGTTTTAATTGATCTTTTAGTTTGTCCTACGTAGGAGAAATCACATTCACAATCAAGCTTGTACACTCCTGCATCTTGCAGAGGTATGTTACACTTGACTTATGGTAAAAACTGACCAATCTTCTTCGGCGGCTTGAAGTATGTTTTGATGGAAGCGCGCTTCAAAATGTAGCCAATCTTGTCAGTGACTTCTCTAACATATGGCAGTACAGCAGGTACACGCTTGACTGTGGCCGGCTTCACTCGTTCACTGTGACGTAGGCGCGCGACCCGAAGCTTGTTGTCATGCAAAACTTGCCTGACATGGTGGAGCTCGGCAGCCAGGTGTTCAGACCCCCCGTAACCATGGGTGCTGTGAAGCACTCGAAACGTCGGGTATTTAAAAAGTTAAATATACGCGATAAATTCCGTAAAATCTAGTATTATTTCAATGTGTAATGTTCGCATAAATATAGGAAATCATTATATAAAATAGTGTGTTTAATGTCAGTTTGGTTTTAGAGTCCCTTTTTTTCTCGCAAATCGCCTCCCATATGACTATATTACTGCAATCACTAAAACCACTTTTTAGTAATTTTTTTTAGATAAATTTTTAGTAGAAATTTAGAAATGAGAAAGAGAAAAGAGCTCACATTACTCCATATATTAATGAAAATAATATTTTAAAAATGGACGCACGTAGGAAACTCCACTTGGTTTGCTTAGTTCACAAAATTATTAGTAACAAAAGTCCACTGTATTTATACAATAAATTAGATTGGAGTAAGAATGCCCATGAAGTAAATACACGTAAAAGAGTCTCAAACATGCTGAATATTCCATGCCATAAGACTAAAAACTTCAAAGGATGTTTTAAATATTCGGCTGCAAAAATATGGAATGATTTGCCACGACCCTTAAAAGAAAATTTTAATATTAATTCTTCAACATTTAAAAAAAAAAGGGTAAGAAGGAGTTATTACACGAACAGATATCTTTTTAGGCCGATTAACTGTATGTTTATTCTGTAATAAGTATTTTTATCTAACACATATTGACTGTATAGAGGTTTACCAACAATACATAATTAAGTACGATGTGCGTGCGACCAAAATATACCCAAAACAGCAGGGACTGGCTGAAAAACAGTGCTGAGCATAATGCCCAGCGAATACTGAGCCTGTGCCCGTTGCCTCACATTATAATCGTATACTGAGTAATATTAGTTAATCTGTTAATTGTGAATGTTTTTTATTTTCTTTATTTTAAGTCTAATCATTTTTATGTGTATACTTACTTTGTAAACTTTTCATTTGTAAACTTATTATTGTGTGGCAATAAATATTTATTTTTATTATTATTATTAAATATAGGTATCTCTTATACAGCATTTACTTACCACCAAATGAAATTTGTGCTGGTTTGTCACCTTCACTCTTATAATAACTGTATCACTTTGTTAATTTTTTTCAATACCCTCCTCCAGACCGAATTTCGGTCACGGCGGCCAGACTCAACGGAGGCTAGTAAACTCAACGAACTCTGCGCATGACGGGATTATAGTGCCCAAGTGTACCAGCAAGGACAGATGCAATCTCTATTCCCTCATTCCCATAGTCCAATGGGACCAACACAACTGAAGAGAGATCAGGCGCAGGAACAACGGTCTTACGTGTGTTCCGAGGCACGGAGGTGAGACACCGCCAACGATCTGACTACAGGCAGCTACTGAGAATTTCTTGACGGAAAAACTCAATAACTGATATTTTTTGGCCCTACCCAGGATCCGTACCTGGGGCCTCATGATCAGCAGATCATGCTCTGAGGGGTAATAGAGGGAAACTGGAACAAAATTATATATATATATATATATATATATATATATATATATATATTAATAACGTATTAAAACAGTCGTCTACTTTATTTAAATACCAAATAAAATTACATGTTTAAGCCGCCAGACCCAAATAGTACCCGAATTTTTTGTCCGAAAACTTTTTTGGTTAATTTTGCTGTAACATTAATGTCATAAATGAAAATTATGTAAACAAAAGCTATAACCTGAGCCACGTGTAAACCTACGAAGTGTAGGCTTAAATGGAAAGCCTGTTTTGCATGGAAATGAAAATTGTTCTCTCAACTTCGTTTGATAACCGTCGAGCACCGTATGTACGCCATGACATTACAAAGTAATCAATATTATACTGATGAAAACTTTGAGCAGTTAATCTCGATGTTCCTATGCAATATTATGAAAAACCGGCCAAGAGCGTGTTGGGCCACGCTCAGTGTAGGGTTCCGTAGTTTCCCGTCCGTCACAATAAGTGTTCCCACTTATGAGTTTAAAGGTGGGTATCCATTATGTTCGCGCTCCAGCAGCGCTCCATCCGAGTTCAAAATGATTTTCCTAGAAAGTCCTTATAAAGTTCTACCTTTCAGATTTTTTTTTTCATATTTTCCAAACTTATGGTTCAAAAGTTAGAGGGGGGGGGGGGACACATTGTTTTTTACTTTTAGAGCGATTATTTCCGAAATTATTGACATTATCAAAAAATGATTTTAGTAAGCCCCTATTCATTTTTAAATACCTTTCCAACAATATATCACACGTTAGGGTTGAAATTAAAAAAAAATCACTTCCCACTTTACATATAGGGGGGCTACCCTAATAAAACATTTTTTTCCAATTTTTATTTTACCACTTTGTCGGCGTGATTGATACACATATTGGTACCAAATTTCAGCTTTCTAGTGCTAACGGTCACAGAGATTAAGCGAGGACGGACAGACGGACAGACAGACATGGCGAAACTATAAGGGTTCCTAGTTGACTACGGAACCCTAAAAAGGCACGAACATGTCTATATACCTTAGGTAAAATATGAGGCAAATAATTATCATAGCGTATCATTATCGGCATTCAAATCAATCTCGAGTCCAATGTAGAACATGATGCACTCCCAACAACGACCCTATGTTACCTACAGTCATGTACGAGTACTTCCTGTATTTCCTACCAAGTCTCACTAAACTTCGTGTACTGTTATGTTATTCAAGAACCCTTCTACCGCATCAGCCACTAATAACCTGGTATATCCAGGTGTTCATCTTTATTACCCGGATTGGCAATGGGGAGCGACATCAAGGTGCGAGACCACGGGTACTGCGTTTGCTAATCCATCTGCTAAGCTGAGAATGGCGAGGAATACGAAAACTCTTTCCTACTATAGAAAAGACTCATGTTCAGCGGATGAAATACTAGTAACCTTATAACATCACTAGTACTCCCATTAAACAACCCTTTGAAATGCATGTGTTAGAATTTTAGTAACTGGTAGGACACCTTTTCTGCTAGTAGGTCTGGGGTTGCTTGTAGGTGGCTACCGCTAGCTTAACTATTTCTGCCGCCAAAAATCATAGTCTTTCTATCTGAATGGTATAGAGGGCAAGAACAAAAACATGCTATGAGGGCATTCCATCTTAGTCCTCAGAAGTGACCACACATCTGTAAAATCCTTTGTTTCGACTGCAGTAGCCACACACAATTAAGTAGACTGTAAGTTCGTTTGTCACTACAGTTTATAAAAAAGTAAAATAGCACAGTAGTCTAATGGCATGGCGGATTCAAACCCACGAGTTTCTATGTTTGCAATCAATAAAGAATAAGAGTATAACAAAATATATTAAATTTCAAAAGAGTTCACTAAAACATATTAAAGAAGCAAAAAACTTTCATATGAATAGTGTCACTATTTTTTTAAATTGTGCTATAAGTTATTGTGTAAAAACATTAGTCAACTAATAAAATGGCTTATTGATTTAAGAGTGGGACATACGAGTAGTGTAAACCGTTACAATATTGCCTTTATGTTCTTCGCACTCAATTTATATTATTCAGGTCAGGTCCAGTTGACAAAAATTTTCTTAAAAAACATTGTGTTGTTCTTTTAGGTCTTTTCAGTTCTTTGATCAGTTTTAAACAGAACACCGATAAATTATTTTACGATTCCATCTAGTTTTCAAAATCTAATGTCATCATTATATCTTTCAGTACGTTAAGGATAATTGCATAATTTTCATTAAAAAAAAACAATTCTGTTTCTTCATCAGCCCTAAAAAGTCTTTTTCTGGACATGAGCCATGAGCTTCTGTTACAGGGAGGGTTTTCCATAATTGTTAAGCTTGTCAGGAAGATTAATGATAATAGTTCCATACTTTGCACGCCTTTATTACGTGGCAGAGCCACGCTGCTAGCATGAATGGGTCGGTCGATCGGGGCAAGACCACGCTCTCATAGAATACGAGCGTAAAATAGCAGAGTAATGCTGCTGTGTTTCGTATGGCTAGTGTAGAGAACCGGAGATTTTTTTCTATAGAAGAGGGGACAAACGAGCATGCGGCTCACCTGATGTTAAGTGATTACCGCCGTTCATGATAAACCGCGTGCGTTGCCGGCCTTTTAGATAGGAGTAAGCTCTTTTCTTGAAGGTCCCCAGGTCGTATCGGTCCGGAAAAATCGCCGAGATCCTTATAACTGGAATTGAAGCGTTCCATCTTCGGCCTCTGGGGTGACAACGCATTTCCATTTTGATCCTAATAGAGAACACATTTGGATGTCTATGGGCCACAGCATCCACTTACCATCAGGTGGACTGTGTACTCGTTTGTCACCTAATGCTATAAAAAAAACCTTTGGCGCTGTCGCGCTTCCCCTACTTTTTTTTATAAAATAAGGGTGACAAGCGAGCACGCAGTCCAACTGATGTGAAGAGATGCTGCCACCTGTAGACATCTACATCTGGAGACGCCAGCAACTTAAGGTATCTTCGATAAAGATTTAGTGGACTGTAATTTTGGTGCATACGGCAAAGGGGAAAATAAATAGGTGGGATAGCACGCACTGACCTGATGAGGGCTGCCTTGCCTTCCTCCTGGAGTGTCTGCTATACAGCAAGCTCGCCACGTGGTTCGGCGCACACGCACTCTCGGTTAACAGTTTCGTGAAGTCCCACACTCTCGACCTTTGCCCTTACGGGGGCGTCTCACACTTTTATGAGTTACAAAGACACAATGTCTGATGCGGTGAAAATTAAACATAAACAGGAGAACTCAATGTTCGTCCTGCGCGGTTTGCGGTTAATGTACATAAGACGCGACGGGTGGCCGTGCGTTGCGGATGGCGTAATATCACTTAGTATAATGACGCGCGCCGAGATCCTCTTTTTCACCTCGGCGGCAGCACGTGCGGTAGGAAAGGGAAGGAAGGAAGGAAACAAAAAATATGCACTAGTCATGTTGATAAAGTAGATATAACTTAGGACGAACTCAATGCGATATGTAATGTAATGTTGATAAAGTAGATTGTTAACTGGCGTTACCATTTCCTCCCGCCCTTAAAGGGTCACCTTTAAAAGACAACCGTAATATAAAAAGTAAAAGGAAAACAAATAAATAAGCGGTACATAAAGTGAGAGGATGCGCTCAATGCGCATGTCTCATCTACTAACCTTACTTGGTAAGCGAGAAAATGTATACATAAATATAATATTGCGGTTTAATACTTTTTTAATATATATAAATATAAACTTAATTCCTAATTTAGATAAATAATTATAATCAAAATAATCGTGATTTATTGTCTTGGGAGAGGGCAAATACGAGCAACAGGACGGAGATATGTTCCCTTAGTAGTTCTCACGGTCACTACTCGAACTACGCCATCCTTCGAAGGATGAACAGACTCGACAATCGCTAATGGCCAAGCAAGGGGCGGTTCATTATCATTTATCACAATTACAACCATGCCTGGTACGATATCCGTAGACGAGGTGTTCCACTTCTGACGAACTTGTAATCCGTGAAGGTATTCCGTCCTCCACCGGTCCCAAAACGACTGAACTAATTTATCCAGTAAAGAATGCCTGTGTAACAGACTGGTAGAGTCAGATTTGACTTTGGGTGCGGGTAATGACAATAAAGGTGCGGTATTCAAAAAATGACGCGGAGTAAGAGCTGAAGGCTCTGCAGGATCAGAACTTAATACTGTCAAGGGCCGCGAGTTTAGCAAGCACTCAATTTGCGCAAGAACAGTATTAAGCTCTTCGTATGAAAGTAACTGATGTCCGATAACTCGGAACAGATGCGTTTTTACGACTTTGATCATACTCTCCCAGGCGCCTCCAAAATGAGGAGAGTTGGGACAGATGAACTTCCATGTTATACGATTCTCAGCACACTCTTGCTCAAGCTTTGGGCGGTATTCAACGTTTAGAAATTTATAGAGATCGCGAAGATACGAAGCGGCACCTTTAAAATTCGTTCCATTATCCGAATATAAAAACTGAATCGGCCCTCGTCTAGAGAGGAAACGTTTAAGCGCAGCGAGGAAACTAGAACTACTAAGATCTGTAGCGATTTCTATATGTACAGCTCGAGTCGTGAGGCATGTGAAAACACATAAGTACGCCTTCTCGCTGCGTACACCACGACGACGTACAGGAGTGTATGCGATAGGACCGGCATAATCGCAGCCCGTGTGAGTAAATGCCTTAATAGCGTGTCTTACACGACTATGGGGAAGATCAGCCATCAAAGGGTTAGTTGGACGGGGTCTAAGCCGGAAACATATATTACATTTGTAGACTCTGCTTCTCACAGTGCGGCGTGCGGAAAGTATCCAAAATTTTTGACGGAGCAATGACAATAACAATTCAGGCCCAGCGTGTAAATTTTTAATATGATAATAGTCAATGATCATGTTCACTACATGATCACTGCGCGGGAGTATAATTGGATGTTTTTGCGTGTAATCTAATGCGGAGTTCGAAAGACGACCACCAATGCGGATTAAACCATTCTCAATAAAAGGCCTTAAACGATTGAAAGCGGGCGAGCAAGGTTTGTTACCTTCAATATTTAAATATTCCACTGCAAAATGCTGTTTTTGCAGGGCGCGGAGGATTATAACCTCAGAGAAACTGAGATCATCAGCAGTCACTACAGTAGTGTTGCGGCGGGGCAATAATTTAGCAAACTTACACACGTACGCAATTATACGTAGAAGTTTACTCCAAGAAGAGATGCGGAATGCGAGCTCATAAATCGCAGAATTACAGACGGATGTGCACACAGTGTGCGACAAAATCTTCTTCTCAGGCATATTTGCAATAACCTCATTGTCTAAAGTACGAAGAGGCCATTGAGATGGATCTAACGAAGTCCACTGAGGCCCATGGAGCCACAGGGGGTTTGAAACTAATTTATTTGGCGTAACGCCACGTGAAAGTATGTCAGCGGGATTCTCAGTACCTGCGACATGATAAAAGTTATCAGCGCGAATATTGTCGGTAATCTGAACAACGCGGTTTGCAACAAAGGTCTGCCACTTGTGTGGCGAACTCTTTATCCAGTACAGAGCTACTTTTGAATCTACAAAGGCATAGACTGATATTGCAAGGTCAAGAGAATAATTGTCGAGTACTCTGCGAAGCAATTTTGAGAGTAAAACCGCTCCACAAAGCTCAAGGCGTGCAATAGATAGTGGTTTCGTCGGTGCGACTTTAGTCTTTGCACAAATCAACTGGACGGTGTTACCATTGACGCTCTTTACATGTATGTAGACTACGGCACCGTATGCGTGCTCGCTGGCTTCGGAAAACCCCAGGAGTGACGCAGTATAGTTTTTGGATACACCAACATGTCGCGGGATACGTAAATCATTAAGAGCTGGTAATTCAGCACAGAATTGCCTCCACATCTTAATAATTGGCGGTGGTGGTATGTCGTCCCAATCTAAATTAAGTTGCCAAAGCTGCTTTATTAACAATTTGGCGTACGCGACTGTGGGAGCAACGAAACCCATTATGTCCCACAGGCGAGCGACAGTAGATAAGATGGCGCGCTTAGTGCACGTCACATCAGCGGGAACAGATATCTTAAAATAAAAGGCGTCACTATCGGTACCAATGCAAGCCTAGTATTTTATGTGGCATTGATTTATCGAACTCTACTTCTCCTGTAATTTTATGAGAAGTAGGGAGGTCATCTAAAACAAATCGACGGTTGCTATGCCATTTTATCAGGTCCCATTGGGCACCCTTGAATAAGTCTATCAGCTGCCGAGAGGTCTCACTGGCCTCGGATTCACTGGGCATAGAGAACGCGATGTCGTCCATATGTAGCGAAGTAAATGCGATACGACTCGCAAGTGGATACTTTGCGCCGTCGTCATCAATGAGCTGTCTTACCGTGCGCAATGCATGGTATGGACTCGAAGTTAAACCGAAGCACACGCGATTGATGTGGTATAACACAAGTGGGTCTTGTGGACGGAAGCGGTATAGGAAGCATTGGTAACGACGATCAGAATCGCGAACAACTATTTGCATAAATTGTTGGCGACAGTCGGCTGTCATAGCGATTGGATGTAAGCGGAAAGTTAAAATTATATTGAACAAGTCGCCTTGCAAATTTGGTCCTGAATGCAGAATATCATTTAATGATCGCTCAGTGCTAGTCTTACTGCTAGCGTCCAGGACGATGCGCAGACGCGTTGACTTCTTATCTTCGCGTAAGACTCCATGATGCGGTATAACATATATTGGAGCGGGTTCATGAGAGTCATACGGCGGTGCGGGGGATATATAATTTTTAGCTAAGTATTCCTTTATGACGTCATCATATGCTAACCTTAATGTAGGCGAGGCTTGAAGTTTCCTCTCCAAGCACATGAATCGTCGTCGAGAGATTTCATAAGAATCTCCGAGAGAGTAAACGTCATCTTTAAATGGCAGGCCAATAATATATCTACCAGTAAAATGATCGCGGGATGTCGTAGATTTATAAAACTCTTCACATTCAATGTCTGAAGGACACTGAATGGGCGGTGCGGAGGGTGGCTGTTCAAGCTCCCAAAATCGTTGCACTAATTTGTCAACGATAGGAGACTCTAGAACTGAGCAGCACGTTAAAGAATGATTTACCTGAAGTGTCGGCACTGAGCCCATAATAACGTAACCAAATACCGTATTCAAAGCCGAGGGCCCGGACAAGTCGTTAGACTAATAAATTACGTCTGGACATAGTAAGTGCGGGAAAAGGGATGCGCCTATCAAAACATCAATTTTATTAGGCATGCTATAACATTCATCAGCGAGTCTTATGCCATGGAAGTGTGATAAGACAGATGTGTCTACCACAGCAGTGGGCAAAAGGTCGGTGATTTGATCAACAACTAGCGTTGAAATATTGAAGTTAATATTCGAGTCGAATCGTGAGAAAATTTTAATATCAATCGATTTCGATTTTACAATTTTTTCAACTCCACCGAATCCCTTTACTACAGTACATTCGGTATCGTGTTGTTGAACGCCTAAACGATGACAGCACTCTTTAGTCATAAAATGGCTTTGAGCCGCGGAGTCTAATAATATACGAATAATTAGTTTCTCTCCCTTAGCATCGTAAGCAAATACTTGAGCGGTTGATAATAAAACAGTTCTCTGCGAACGACTTGCGCGCGCGGGAGGCGGTGAACGTTGAGAAACGTTCTTGAACGAAGTACACAGCGCGACGTCTGAACGCGCACCTGCGGTTATGTCCTATGCAAGTGTAGCCTTCGCCCATACATATAAGACCCATATCTCAAAACTCCAAAAAGTACAAAATTTTTTCATCCGGAAAGCCACCGGCGCACGGTGGTATCAACGGAACTCTGACTTACACAATGATTGTGAACTACCATCTATCTCCGAATATTTTAAGGAGATGTCCCAACGCTACTTTGATAATGTAGAAACCCACCCTAACCCGCTGGTGACAAACGCAGCTAACTACGTTCCGATATCAAACGTCGCGTCCTATCTCCGTAGACCGCGAAATGTTTTAATAGAACCACATATATCGCTCGATCCAGTCGACTCAAGCGTCGCAGGCACATCACACAACGACACTACACCCACACTAAATGGTACAAACACAAATAGGACAACGGATGGGACGCGTCGCACCCGCAGACGGGCACGACGCGTTCCAGCTCACACCGCGTACACACCGTACACTCGCGTTCCTGGACGGTTCTCACCGCCCAGACCATCGACCGACACGAGCTGAGCAGTCAGAGACGGGGGTCCGCACACCCCCCCTCGGACTGCGGTTAGATAGCTCAAAGAAAAACGCCTAAAAGGCGATATGATGATTGGTAACAATATCAAATCATAAACCATCTCATCATCATCCTCACCTCATTGCCTTTCCCTTTTTTAATTAGCTCGCGGCCTTGCAGGCCGCGAGCCCTGAGACAAGACGAAGCTGTAAGAGACGCATAGTCTAACAGCGCTAACATCAAGATAATAGACGACGCACCTGCGGTGAGGGGTGGCGAGTGTGCGGGCGCGGGGGTTGTAGACTTCAGTGTAACTGACTGAAGCGGTGGAGAACGCGCCAGCGCAGGGGAAGCATTATCGCTTCTGCGGTGGAAGTGCAACAATGTGTGATGTTTAAATTTACAAACTCGACAACTATAATTTGAAGAGCAACTAGACACTCGATGACTTAAACTGAGACAATTCACACATGCATTGTTACTCTTTACGCATTTAAATCGTTCCTGCGGCGTCATTTTACTAAAGTCTGCACACTTAAATAGGTATTGATGCACAATATTATCGCACAGACACTTTGAGCAACTAGTCGTCGTGCTTACGTACGCCTGATACTTCGGCGACGAAGTATTATTACAGCGACGATTATTACCGTTACCTCGTCGATTGTTTGGTGCGCTATTAGAATTTGTACTAGAATCGGTGCGTTGCAAAACTTTGGAGCGGGTCTTAATAAAATTTACTAAATCATCAAAGGTAGGTACCATCGAGTTATGACTATATTCGAAAGAGCGAATGGTATCCGGGTCCAGCTTCTTAAGCGCGATATGAAGAACAATTAAGTCCGCGAGATTATCTAACTTTAAGTTTTGTAAAGCGCGCACTGCACTTATAAAGTTGTCAGTAAATAAATCAAAATTATTTGCGGTGGCCGATTGCAATGGCTTAAATTCGAACATCTGATTAATATATGTAGATGCTAGCATACGCCGGTCTTCATATTTGTCAACGAGTGCTTGCAATAAAATTTTATAATTTTCAGCGCAAGGAGTTATACCTGAGCATACAGATAGGGCTTTGCCCGTTAGTTTACCTAGCAAATAGTATAACTTTTCAGCGTCGGTAAGCGATGTGTTGTCATGGACGGTTGATTTAAAGCTAGCATAAAATAAAGGCCATGAGCGAATGTCACCCGAAAATGGCATAAGTTCGATAGGCGGAAGTGTGAATCTGGCTTTAGATGGTGTACTAGTACTTTGTGAATTAGATTGCGAATATTGTAAATAAAGCCTATTTATTCTACCGCAAAGAGACTCAAACGCAATGAGGCTGTTATAATCAGGTTTAGCAATAGGGTTTATTTTTAATAAATGTGAATTATAATTATCTAAGACCTGTTTAAACTCAATACGTAAAGCATTAATATTAGAACTTCCATCAAGAAAACGCTCCATCGTGGAAGTGTTTATGTGGATGTCCGAGGACATATCATATATTTTTTGCACTATTTGAAATAAAGCATCTCGTTTAGCTAACAATAAAACCAACTCAGCATCAGGTGTGCCCTCATTATCCGAGGAATCGCTATTATTCGATGCTATTTGTTTTTTAGGCGGCATTACAACTTAAGTTATGCGGCAAAAATAATATAATTATAAGCGGGTAGTCTGTAAGCGACCTCGCTACGCGGTTGAATTATTAAATATTAGTTTTGTTAACGATGAACTTTAATTGTTAACTTTTATAATAATTATGAAGTTATTTACAACGAATATAATGCTTAAATATATGTGCAAATAATAAATGTAATTTAACCGTATAATCTATAGATATAGTTAAAAGTTGATGACGTGATGTGAACATACAACAAATAATTTATATAGATAATTATATGCTTATTCATTCTATGAATATAGTTTTAAAATTACTATGAATGTCACCTATTAGGACCTATTCTAGTGTTCTAATAAGGGCGGGGTTAATCCGAAGTCAGATTAAAATATAAATAATTAATTATATAAACGCTTATGACGATAACGATCCAATAAGGGCGGAAAGTCAAGGTCAATCCAGCGAGAAGTGACCATTAGAAATGGAGACGCCAGCAACTTAAGGTATCTTCGATAAAGATTTAGTGGACTGTAATTTTGGTGCATACGGCAAAGGGGAAAATAAATAGGTGGGATAGCACACACTGACCTGATGAGGGCTGCCTTGCCTTCCTCCTGGAGTGTCTGCTATACAGCAAGCTCGCCACGTGGTTCGGCGCACACGCACTCTCGGTTAACAGTTTCGTGAAGTCCCACACTCTCGACCTTTGCCCTTACGGGGGCGTCTCACACTTTTATGAGTTACAAAGACACAATGTCTGATGCGGTGAATATTAAACATAAACAGGAGAACTCAATGTTCGTCCTGCGCGGTTTGCGGTTAATGTACATAAGACGCGACGGGTGGCCGTGCGTTGCGGATGGCGTAATATCACTTAGTATAATGACGCGCGCCGAGATCCTCTTTTTCACCTCGGCGGCAGCGCGTGCGGTAGGAAAAGGAAGGAAGGAAGGAAACAAAAAATATGCACTAGTCATGTTGATAAAGTAGATATAACTTAGGACGAACTCAATGCGATATGTAATGTAATGTTGATAAAGTAGATTGTTAACTGGCGTTACCAACATCTATCCTCGATTAAGAATCAAAATGCAGATGCATTGTTACCCTGAGGACTAAGATGAAATGCCTTGTTTCCAGTAAAAAGTGTCTTCGGTTCTCTAGACTCACTATACGAAACAAAGCAGCATTAAGCTGCTATTCTACCCTGGTATTCATACTTCTGGCGTAAGCGAGATGGTTATGTCGCCATCCAAGACATTATTTTTGTGGAATTTACATAGTCATATTACGTTACCCACGTCCGAAATGGGGTGAAACATTCTCTTACACCACCAACAAACGCCAAACATCATGTCACTTCGTACTAAGTTGATTTTAGTGCGAATGTCATACTTTACGTTTTGAGAGCTAAATACGCTCGCGTTTATTGTTTTGTTAAAACATCAGGAGGGAAGACTTCTAAACGGCAAATGCATAAAAAATGCATAAAAATCATGATACATAAAAGTTTTGTAATTTTTACGTACGTACGTTTATGCTGAAGCTATATTATTATACGGACGAGCCATCGTGAAGTAGCAGCCTAATACTGCTGAGTTTTGTACGTTGAGTGTAGAGAACTGGATGCATTTTTTACTGGAAACGAAGCATTTTATCCCAATACTCAGGGATTTTCGTTTTCATTCTTAATCAATGATGAATACAGGCCACAGAATCCTTACCTTCAGGCCTATTGTGTACACGTTAGTAACTTTTATTCTTGAAAAAATACTTCCTTAATTCCATATAAATCAGACAACAATCTATTGATCCTTCAAATTAGTAATCTATTTGCACGTGCCACAATTTCTTTAATCATCTCGTTGATTGGTAGAGAAAGCCATAAAGTATTCATTCTAAGCTTTAAATAAAGTGTATAATATTAAATTAATTAATTAATTCAATATTATACACTTTATTTAAAGATTGAATTAATTACTTAACCTCCCTTGCTTCGAACTAAGCAATTGTAAATATTTTGCTTGTGAAGTTTGATATGTAACAAGCTTTTTTGGCTTTATGCCTACGACGATACATGATTTTAAAAAGAGCAGCGTTCTGGCAAACAACCTTAAGAGATAAAAGAAAACTCGGTCGGATATCGAACATATCATACAATTTATGAGTAGAAGTTAGACTACTTGAGATGAAATATTTCACGTAGTACTGCACTACTTTATGTGTAGTAATTCTTCGGCTACGATTATACCATCCAAAATAGGTAATAAAGAATAAGTAGCGCAACACAGAGGGAATACAAGCAAATCGAGAAATAGCATCAAGTACCAAGGCTTTTATTGATAGTTACAGTTATCCGCTTAGGGTAATTGGAGCCAAGCTTTAATTTTAAAATGTTACTTCAAGAATAACTTTCAAAATAAGTTAGTTAAAAGTGATAAAACCGTGAAAAATAGTTTATTATTTGTAAGATGTGTTGACGAAATTGTATAAAATATTACAATTTTGTTTAAGTGTTTCGTTATAGTAAACTTTTAGCTAAGTAAAGCATGGTACTTTATATATATCTGGAAAACACGAAATAAAATTATATATACCTATTAATTATGACCCGTTTACAGACAAAAATAAATGATCTACACAATTCCTAAAAAAATATATTTGAAAAGAACTTTTTAATGCTTATTCAACGATCGTTTGCAATAATGGTTTATACATTTTCCCACTCCACCGCCCCTCCAGCTCATGCCGCCATGTAGCAGCCTCTTCCCGGGAGTCAAACTAGACAACATTTAGGTTTATAAAACACAGGCAAGGCGAACTACCTAACTTCCTCTAGTGCAATACGTCTATAGCTAGGGAACTGGAGAATGGAGCTCTTAGATGTATAATTGTGTGTATTTTTTTTACAAAAATATTTTACGGATTATGAACCACAATTTTAATTTTAATATACAAAATATATTATACACATAAATCAGGTCAAATGTGGTTACAGAATATGCATGACGGTTTATTTATGATAAATGATCGCAAATTCACAGTAATCATCATACTGACCGAATTATAGCTCGGAACGAAAATTTTATTTTACGTAGTGACAGATCAATTTCATTTGATTTATTATTACCAACTATTTTCTTATAATATTATGACATATTAAATACCCGTGTTTATAGCTGGCTATACCCATATTTGGATATGGAAAAGTAAAAAACTGAAATATAAATAAACATCTAATCGCAGGTTCGTTCCGCTCGATACTTTTCTTTCCCGGCAAGCACGTAGTAAACCAGCATATAAAATTGCAATTGATTTTTTCAATGGCACCGTCAGGGATCAAACTTGGATTTCTCGCGTATTTTGAAATTTGTTGCGAGCGCTTAGCTTTGAGCCAATAGGAAGCTATATATCTATAGCTATTTTTATAATTACTTTTATTTTAATATTATACATACTCGTAATAAATATATCGTACATAATATGTTAACCGGGATTAGCATATAACATGCTCTAATGAAGCTTACATTTCTTTTGAAGGTTTTAATTTACTTTTATGTCACATCAAATACCTTTAATCTTGCAGACGCTTCACAGTTAAAATAAAGCGGTCTGAGCGATACTCAAATTAATGCTGCAAATAGCAGTGAGCTAATCAAGTGAAAAAGATTATAAAATAAATGCATCATGCATATACAAATATATTAAGATTACTCATTTAATTGAAATAAAATTTTAAAATATCTAAAGACAAATGTGTAAACACTTGTAAAAGACTCTTGTTGGTACAAGAACCATGGGCCTATATTAATTATTCAAATTCATCTTTAATCTTTGCTCTGGGAATCAGTGTCAATTGGCTAGATTTGGCATATCATGCTAGTAAAACATTCATTAGTGCCTATTAGTTTAGTATAAATTAGTAAATTACTCCGGCTTCACTCGAATTGGACTATTGACGTGTGTCATATTTAGATTTAAGGTAATCAAAATAGACTATTTAGTTTTCGGATAAAATATAGACTAGATCACTCCAAAGTCTATCAGTTCGTAAAATGTCATCAGAATTTGCTTAGCCAATGCTGAAGATTAGCGAGGACAAAAAGGCAGACAGGCAGACAGACAGGGCGTGTAGTAGCGGTGTAAGAAGATCCATTACATCACATCGTCTCTAAGATGTCGTAAGTGGCAACAGAGTGATAATAGATCAGGGAATGGGCAGCAGCATCTTCCTCATAACAGCTCAAAACGATAAAAAAATCGCTTGTCAACCTGCTTGCCTTGTATGGTGACTCTAGCATGATACCCCTAAAAGCAATCAAAGAGGGAGGCCTATGATCAGCAGTGAACTTTTATGTGCAAGTAATATTCCTTAGTTGACTTAAATAATAATTAAACTTTACAAAAGTAGAAGCCTACTTAAGAAAAAAACTAAAAAGAATATTTTTATAATAAAATGAGGGTGACAAACGAGCACATAGTCCAACTGATGATAGGTGGATGCCATGGCCCGTAGATATCCACATCTATCCTTGATTAAGAATCAAAATCCAGATGCGCCGTCACCCTGGAGTTCTAACATGGAATGCCTCGTTTCCACTAAAAAGGACCTCTAGTTCTCTACACTAACCGTACGAAACACCGCAGCACCATAATAAATTGCAATTTTACGCTGGTACTCTGTGAGAGCGTGGTCCTTCCCCGGTGAACCGATGTATTTGTGATACAAACATAATAAAGCGGTAGCGTGCCTCTTTCACGTATCGGTGATAGTTATAATGTATCAAAGATATTAAAGAAATTACATTTTTATTTTGTCAGTGTCAGCGACGTTAAAAATTGCGACGCCTGTAAATCGTGGAAATCTGTAGGGAAGACCTATGCTCTCCAGTTAGCGTTTAATAGGCTGCAATGATGATGATGATTTGTGTGAAGCCAGTCATTAATTATTTTTAATTTCATTTTTTAAAATTCGTACGCAAAAATGTACTAGGTATTATAAACGATAGTATTGTGTCAATCGTACTCTAAGCTTTTTTATTTATGACACTAGCCCAAATTTCAGCTGTTTGTTTTAGAGTCGTTTTTCACATTTATGGAACAGTGTTCTGCCATCACATGTCAATGTGGAATGAAAACTGGGCAAAATATTTCAATGTTTGATTGTATGTATGTATGTCAGGCGATGTATTGCTATTTAACGATTTTATTGACTGTTATCTTTTAATTATAGTCTCAAGCATTATCCGCCTTATTACAAAAAGTAGTTTGTTAATGTTGGTCTCAGGTTTAAAACGTCATTTAGTGGCGGTATAAGAATGTCAACTATCCTATATCATCCCGTGGGTGTCCTAAGAGGCAAAAGAGGGAAACAAATCAGGAGATGGGCAGCAGCGTCTCCCTTATCACGACTAAAATAAAAATAAACTGTGGTCACGAACCCGTTTGCTAAGTGTGGCAACGATGGAAATATTCCCCTTATGCGGCAACCTATAGTACGGTCAATTTAGACATTCGAAGCTAGCTAAATTCCCAACAAGCTGAAAATCAGTAAGATTGTTTAAAATACAATTAAAAATAATATTTGAAAGTTCCCCATCCTGCCCCTGTATGGAAAAAAAATTATTATTTATTTATTTACAACAGGAAAACTTACAGCGTTTAATTAATACTATATTGTATATAATATAATTCACAAAGTAAGCCTATTAGAAGTTTTTAAAGATGAGTAATCGGTTTGGGTAAATACATGCAATATAAATATAAGTAAATATAATTTAAACAATAATGTTTATTAGATTTAAGAGTTCAAGAGTAAATTGTTACTGAATTTAGATGTTATCAATTGCAAATAGTAGTACCACTAGTAGAAAAAAGGTCAGCCTTTCACGGTACTTAGAAAATGTATTAAATGATTGACATGCAAGAGAATTCTTAAGAAAGAAGAATGAGTTTCACCTGCAATTTTATCTACATAAAGATACATGTAAGGGATGGTAATAACGCGGTGAACGAGAGGTAGGTAACTGATATATGTAATCTTTTTAATAAGTCAGGGCAGTCTAAACGATCTTGAGCAATTTTACTTAGTAAGACCAGGTCAGCTGTGTAGCGCCTAATTTGCAGCGGGAGGAAATGAAGATGAGAACACTGTAATTCATAGCCTCCTTTGGATATATGAAATTTGGAACCCACATATCGAATGAATTTTTGTTAAATCGCTTCGATTTTGTTAATATATATTTTATATTGAAGCTATAAAAGTAGTTTTAATTAATGTGTAGTGTTCACGTAAATATAAGAAATCCATATCTAAATGAAATTACAAATCTATCATCGCCTCCCTAAACCACGCCAACGCCCCCCATTTTTTTCTGGGTTAACGCCACCCTCTAGGTCTCCAACGCCCACAAGAGGGTGCTATCTTATATCTATTAAATACTGCCTATTTAATCTATTTAATATTACTTAAAAATAGGCCAGGTTAGGAGTACCCGTAACCGACGAGCATGTATGCGTAGATATATGGATGTAAGAGAGGCGAGAGAGGTGTGTCAGGTTCGTGACAAATGGAAGTCCGTAGTCTCTGCCTACCCCTTTGGGTGACAGGCGTGAGTATTTATGTATGTATATAAAATATAAAGTATTAGATTTTGACAGGAAGGTTCAAATTTTGCGAAGACTGTAGCGACACATTAAGAGACTTCTATAATGAGAACGACTCTTCTTTTAAGCCATTGTTTAAGCCCGAGATTATTGCTAAATCAAGTTTTGTAATGAGACGGATTGTCTATTAAGGATTGTCAAAATTATTTCAGGATTGCGAATTCAGTTTTTTGTAACAGTTAAATTCTTTGAATACTTGAGCAATTAATAAACCTACAAATAGTCTGATTTTTTCTTAAAAGAAATACTAGCAGTGCTATTTACGCTACTTATGTTCTCGTTAACCACTCCATTTCTCTTTATCATTAGTTTACCGTAGCTCCAAAGCTTCTATCTCACCTGATATTCGGTTATTTATGCATGTCGATTAACCGTATAATAAATTCCATTGAAGCATTTGCATCGTGCTTACCTCTCTTGACAGTTGAAAGATCTGTGATTATAATTAATGCTCTTCCGCCTTTGAATAATAGAAGGTGTGCCAAAGGAAATGCACGCACTAGTACTCTAATGGAAGCAATAACGTGATGTTTATGATGTAGTTAAAAATAAGGAACAAACCTTCTCTTTATTATTATTTCGATTTGATTAGTTATTTAAACATTTATAGGGTTCGGAAAAACTACACCAGTCTTTGAAGAGGGATCACGATATCACTATGTGCGTAGTATATATTTTTATACCACCACTATATCCGGTAAGTCTTATAATTATGTTTTTCAGAAAAATAAGTTTCTCTACATTGGTGCCGTTAGGGATTGTGGCGTTCAATAAGCGCCTGAGCTACTATGGCTCATACCTTGTATAGGTTATTAATTTTAAAAGTAACTTCCTCAAAATATGTTTTTTTCTTTAATACGTTGTTTGTTTTTTTTTTCTATAATGTACCTGATGTGTTTATAACAATCACTGTTAGGAAAATACCATTGGCTTACAAATTTTAATATAACTGGTAGACGCTTATGCAATGCGCTTATTTTAATTGCTGATGCACCTATGGTAGTAACGAACAAAATGTTTTATTGATGCAGCAAAACCTTCACCGCTATCTATAGAATAAACAACGAGTCTTTTAATGCCCTACCTTGAATTCAATAGAATAATAGATCGCAGAATTTATTCTTCGAGATATAAGATGCAGCTTTCTTTATAACATTTTCTTCGCATTATATTAGAATAATGGTGTCCGTATAAAATAATGGGGATCTTAAAACACTGATTTCTTTTATACTGTAAAATTATTTAAATTTTATTATCATATTTTTAGTAAATAAATCTTCCAAAGCAGGAATTTCTTTAAAACATAAATTTTACATGCATAAGCATCAAGACGTGATATAATATTATTAGATCATATAATTAGTTTTTCCAGTTCCGCCGTCTTTTGCTGGTCATAATACTATGCTATTTCCAGAAGAATCCACAGACATAACTTTGTTACAAGAGTGCCAGTGTTCCATTTACTGTGTACGCAGACTCCTCAAGGCTGGCTTTACGGATTTAGTTTCTTCGTCTGTTTGACTTATGATTGGATTCGCCAGCCTCATAATTAATAAGCAGAACACTGCTTGAAAGGAATAATGAAGTTCAAAAAAATAAACATCCGCGTGTTACGATTTCTCTCATTTTATTAAAATAAATCTGCATGAAATTTAATAATCGTTGCGACATTATTCTCCATTATTCAATCACTTGATTTATTTCATGAACTTGAGTTCATTCATACGAAGTGATCAATCAAATTTAAATCGATAAAATAACCGTGACCGAATGATGAATTAAGTTAAATAGATGCCAACGGCCCTTTAATTTTGTTGGTCTCATACTCACGCTTTAAAGCGTGGGTGTAAATTGATTTAATTCTTTTTTATACTTAAATGATAGGGTTTTAAATGCAATGACAATGTGGATGATATATTTTGTTATTATACGTTCTATGATTTGTATTGAATATAATTATGGGCTTTCTCAATCTATGTCAGCTTGTCAGCATTCCATTAATGTCCAGTTTCATTTTAGTTATGAGTGAAGCTTTAGTCTAGGTAAGTTCAACTGAAATCCAGAGTTCAAACGATGGTTTTATTTTGGCTAGGGAGCGTTTGAAAGATTAAAACACAGCTCGTCACCTATACAAAAGCTTGAAAGCACAAGTGTATAACAAGATTAAATAACGAATGTGTTTTACCAATGGATGACACATGGTTCTAAAACATGGTCATTCATTGTCAGTCGTATGAGGAATCTCAAGCTCATTCAGCGAGAAGGGCTACGCTAGGACTCTCTGCGTAACAGATTAGTAATGAGGATATCTAAAGTAAAACCAGAATAACCGGCATATCCCAAAGGATTGATAAGTGACAATGGGCTGGCCATGTACCTATAACTACGAGCACTTAACCCAATTGTTTTCTTTTAAATTCGCGTGTATTACTTCTCTATAGGGTTAAGTGCTCGTAGACCTATAAGAACTGACAACCGAGGGGGAAGAAAGGTTTTCGAATGGTAGCCGGCCATCGATAAACGTAGTGTTGGACGGCCCGTCAGTAGAGTGACGACTTGATCAAAGATGCAGGGAGTCGATAGCTCAGCAATGGCCTTGACAATGTTATGGGCCTTAATGATGGGTGAAGCTTTCGATAATAGTTTTAATGTGATGGTTTTAGACCAGACCTATTCCAATAATTTCATAACGAGCTGGATCGCCTTCTCAATACATAACTACATTCGATTAATTCTTAGTTTACGAAATATGATCATATTTCCCAATATCGTAAGTTACAGATAAAGTGGCTATTTGTCAAAGGCGTCAATCAATAATTACTTTTTCTTTTCTTAATATTCAACGGCCCTACTTCGCGCATAAACTCCAATAATTTTCTTCAACTTATGATAGGGTACTTCGCTCTTTGAGAGACATTAAGATGAACATTACAACTATAGACACACACACACACACACACACACACACACACACACGCATACACACACACACACACACACATACACACACACAAATATATATATATATATATATATATATATATATATATGTATATATAATATACGTACCTGACGATAGAGTTTAAGTATATGTACATACATATAGGTACATAAACACATTGTCTGTCACCCATAGGGGTAGGCAAAGACTACAAACATACATTTAGCACGATCCTGACATACCTCTCTCGCAACTTTCACATCCATATACCTACTCATACATGCTCGTCGGTAAAGGATACTCTTAATTGGCCCATTTTTAATATATCGCCAATTTGGTCGACAAACTTTCACCTAGGACGTCTCTTTCCGACTCTTCCTATATATATATATATATATATATATATACTAGGCTGCACTAAAAGTATCGGGAATGGAATATTTCCACTGTTCCTGTCATATTAAAATCTTTTTAATTGAAAACTCCTTGGTTTTAAAAATCGAATACCATTTATTTATTTAAAAAAAGATTCTCGGTGTTTTAACAAGGTTTTGTCAAACTTGTTTCGTCGTTGAGAAAATGGAATTGACTAGAGAAAAATCAAGAGCGATGATTTATTATGACTTTCGAAATAGTTTAACACAAAAACAGTGTGTTGACCGGATGATTTCTGCATTTGATCAATATACTATATATTGATTTTGACATTTGATAATACACAATACAATTCTAAAGTCGAACTGGTCGTATAACCTCTGCAAAAAATCTGAGAACCAAAACTGGCCTAAAATTCTTAACTATAATACATACACAATAATATTTTACATTTACTTTTGAGAAAATTTTATTTTAGTGTTGATGTATTCTATAAATGCCGCACATATAGTTCTCACAATATTTATTGTAAGTATTTAAAATGTATGACATAAACGCCATTTGTTTATTCGATGTTTGCAAAGTGAATAATAAAAATTCTTGTTGCGAAGTAAGTTTAAGGCAACATATAAATAATAAAAATAATGACTTGGATCACCGGAAACCATAAAACGTGTTTTTTTTAACAAACATTGCTATCGGCAACAGTATCTTCGAATATCGACGTCAAGTAAAGTTCCGTAACAATAGAAATAACGGTTTGAATAAGATTCAATTACACATTATGAATATTGATTAAGTCATTAGAAGTTGAATGGACGGACCAATAAAAAAGTGTATTTTAAAAGTAAATGATTATGAAAAAGATGACTGATAAAACCTAAGAAGACCTAGGCACTGGAAAATTTATAATTTTAAACAAAAGACAAAGAAATTACTGGCCATCAGTATCACTTCAAAACAGGAATTGAAAACCGGTTCATTTACGGTACGTTTCTTCTTTTAGGATCTAAAAAGGTTTCACTTTTTGTTAGGGCTGTGTTTCTGGTTCTCGGGTATGCCAAGCACGTGGTAAATCAGGACTTAATTTGTCTTTAATAATTTTACCGGTGCTGGCGAGGATCGAACCTGGATTGCCCGCATTCTGCATTTTTACAGCAATCCTGAGCTACTATAGCTTATGGGATTGTAGTAACTTAATTTTTTATTCTTATTTCGATCGCAAAGAAATTTATTAATGCATTCCTGTAATAATAATGAAACCGTGCACGTTACTACTTGTTTCGGTCGTTTAATGGTATATAAACGAGCCTAACAGTTCAGGGTCTGGTATCAGAATCCCTTAACACCGATATTTTGGAACCTTTTCAATTTGTGCCTAAAACTAACTATTGAAAGCGAAAAAAAATTGTGAGAATATCAAACACAATTTGAATAATTATTATTCGAATAAATCACGTATTTTATTCTAAACTTACTACTAATCATTCAATTGTAATGTACTTGTGTAACGCACTTGGCCGATAACGAGTGTGGTGACAATATCCCTCAGTATCCAAATACCGTGACAAACTGCTAACAACTTGGGTGATAATATAGTAGGTACAGTGTACATACAAACACAACCACATTTAATGAAATGCTTATAACAGTATTATTATATACATATTTTTTTAAATTGTTTATATACAACTTTTATTTATTGCAAACAATCATATTGTCATTTCATCTGACGTGTAGTAACTTATAGACTCATAATACAAAATAATATATCTATTAATGAAATTAAAAATCTTTATTGAGAGCAAAAGCGACCCGCAGGGCTTGTAATATTTATACTAAAATTAATCCGATGACGCGATGTCCGCTTCCAGTAATTGTGTCAGTCGTTCGCATCCCATGATAATTATAACTTACGTCGCCAAAGTAATATTTAGGGCAGTTCCAATCTTGATATGAATAAGAATATTACGTTTACTTTTTTAATGGGATAAGGCGTAATCGTCGTGACGTGTTAAGTGAACATAACATTTTAAACAGCGATTTTTTATTTTTTATAAAGAGCATGTACAGATTTCGGATACATCACATTTTACTCACGCTCGCGCATGCAGAGTTCGTTTGTATCACATTACATTCCTTATCTCCCAACTTCGGAGTTGTTTCGTCGCTATGATTACTTTATACCTTTTACTAAAATAATTTAAAGAATAATTTCCCATAAATACATAGATGCTTTTTTAACTTTTTGCTAGTCTGCTATTTTATTTAGGAGCAACAATAATATAAATGTATAAACTGCAATTTTTTATATTCAAATTGACATTTTACTATGTTTTTGCAAGGTTTTTAAAACGATACTTCCTTATTTTTGTATTGTAGTAAGTAAGTGTAAATAAGTTTGTTTGTATGTCGTTCTGGGTGGAATTTTGGAACTCAAAACTCGAGTAGGTACTTCCCATTAGATAGAGAAAAACGTGGTATATAATAATTTTTAGTACAAAATTTAAAAAAAAACACATCTTTCAGCCTTATTTGTCAATTACCAGACTGTGCAAAGTTTGTCAAAAGTTAGGAAAAAAATATTACATTCCTATAAAGTCACACATAGTAGACATATTGTATGAAAATGAGATAATTATTAAGTAGGTATGTATTTTAAAACAGTTAGCAAAATATAAGTAGTTAGCAATAATCACTGTTTAGAATTAAAGTAATAAACGATCTATCATTCCAACTGATAATTAGAGGCCATTCTTTGTTTATTATGATTTTAGGAGAACCCTAATAGCTAGTTATAGATTTATGAACAAGAACAATAAATAACTGCAATGAAGGCAAACTAAACGTTTCCTCCAATAAATAACGTTCACATAAATTTACAATAAACGTAAACAAAATCACGATAAGCAAATTATTTGAGGAACAAAACGATAGCGCATGGGTATTCGCAATGAACTTTAAACAAATAAGACTTTTATGAAAGTGACTTAATAAAAACGTGGTAAAATGACACACAGCTCAAAAGTAATAAAGATGTAAAATTAGCTAAGGCTAGCAGTCAGCCATATTGAAGTCTAATTCTTCTGATCATTATCAGAAAATTTATCAATATCAGAGACAATTCTTGCTTAGTTGCGAAATACGTGACTTATTATGGGGCAGTTAATCACATACCCTACCCTAGAAGACTAAGGTAAAACACACTGTAACATTATGTCGCTATTTCATGCTACTGTTTTGTACGAGCTAATTTTAATTTTAATTGTAGTTGTACGAGGGATGTGCTTTTCAAATTAGATAATTCACACTTTATTTTTTAACGTTAATCTTTAAGAAATAATTAACTAAAACTACTGGATTTCCGCAAAGTAAAGCCTAATTTCGTTAATTGCCTCAAAATTTTTATGCATTCGTACCAGATCTTCATAGACTAATCTGTACACACGGCAGTGCGGCATGTACAAAAGGGATTATACCTACCTAGATGGACTTCTAGACAGTAAAATAGTCGAATCAACTAGTAAGAGTCGTAACAATTTCTTATGCCGTATAGTGACGACGTAATATTAGACTATAATAGAAAGCATCAGAGTCTAGAAAATACACCACCAATTGTCGTTCCGTAGTTGTTGTAAAAGCAACTGTGGAAAGAGTAGCTATTAGATTTACCAACTGTTTGGTCATGAAGAAACATCGTGAGGAATGTTGTGCTTCTGAAAAATATTTCGAGTGCATTTGGAGTACTACTAAAATTCTGCACAGAAAATTAACTGCTCCATAAATTTCGCAGAAATGATAAGTAGTTCGAGCCCAACTGCGGGACGAGATATTTAGGCTGTTACTTTACTAATTTATAAAGGTTAGGTTCACGTTCAGTTGTGGACCGTTACATGTTGATCGGATAAGATGCAAATAATAAAGTAAAACACACTTATATGCTTTTCGTTATATCGAAAAATATTAAGTTAATATATCTATTGATATTAAGATATTGCATAGAAATTATAATCTCAAACCGCCCGTATCTCATCACCAACAGTTAAGAAGCTTAAAAGATTATGTTATTATATTCACAATCCGTAACCGATAAAGAGCTTCTTCGTCTCATAATCATGATGAGTTTTAAAACCACCATACACAAGATGCAGACTAAACTTTGATATGGAAATCATAATACTGCATCCATAAAACCAGATAATATATATAAACATAAATCTCCTAAACACAATCAGTTTATTAGCTACATTGAAGTTGAATATATAAATTGTGAATACTGTTTCATTAATACTTTTAGATATGGGTCACTTACCGATTTGAAAGGATTTGCCGCGCTTTCGAAATAATTTGACAGTCGCATTGCCAAACACTTCATTAGTCTGATCTCGTCAATATAATTATAGTTCATAAAGTTTTCTAACAAATCACTTAATAAAATTCGAATTTAAGTTCGTCAAACTTTAAAATATTGCGTAATATTTATGTGATACGAAGCCATATTATAAGAAGAAAATGATAAAAGAAGAAGATATTTGATAAATAAAATTTGGAATCAAATCGTTTGCAAAGAAGATGCAAAAATAACATTTATTCTAACGCTGAAATTCTACTACGTAACAATAATAATTCAGCCATCATAAAATGGCGGAATGATATTCGAATAAAGGCGCTGACAGCGTAATAATATTGTCTAGTCGAACTCAAATTGTCACTTTTCGTGCCATTCCCGTGTCATGTCTTCTGAATGATATTTCCTTTAGTTAGCGAAAAAGTATTCTTTTGAATAGATGAAGCAAATGAAATATACGTTTTATTTTTTGTTTTTTCCTATAAGCAATTTTCAAATTTATATAGATATGGTGATAGTTTTGTCACAACTGTCACTACCAGGTCACGCTGGCTTAACTGGAGATCTTGAATTTGAATCCCAAGGAAATTCCGTGGTCATGAAAGAGAAACCTTTGTTTTTTGGATCCTTATTGTATTTGCAATGTAGTAAATATCTTCCTGAATTTAAGTCATCACTTTTTGACACGGGAACAATCGTTCGTTATAATATTTTATATAACTTTTAGAACATAACTTCATAACACATGAGGTAGGAATAACCAAACATTCAATCATCGTTTTATGCCTCGTCTACGTTATCTAGACTTTTTTTTAATTATTTCCTTTAAAAATTGAAGCGCTAACACTTATCATTTATATCCGACAGTACATTTAACGTGTGTTACCAGCAAGACTCGCATTTTAGTAGGTACATGAATTCTCTTTGCGAAACAACGCAATTTCACGTCACTTTATGTAACAGATTGTTTTCACAACCAGCTGCTGTTTATTCGCTCTTTATGAGAATTCGTACTTCGTTAGGGAGCATTCTGAATTTCTCTGTACTTGTGATTTCTTGTCGTGTTCATTTTTGTTCGTTACATGAAAGTCTCGGCTGAGCTAAATATTTTATAAAATACTTTTAGAAACACCGTAAACAGGTGCCTGTTCTTAAAGTGCGTGTTTGGGTAAAATGCCGCTAGTCGTTATTTGTGAGATTTATACGAGTTATCTGCTTGTTATTAAAAATACATATCAACTAATAAAAAATCTATTAAATTTCTAAATAATTCTGATTTCATAATAGCCAATTACAATTTTTTAAAAGGAGTTAGTATTTGATGATTCTCCCTACAACTAAACAACAGAAATACGAAATTATTGATAACATGCATCTTCTCATATAGTAAGTAAGCATTATTTTATTTTGCGATTGATACTAATGGAAAGGAAATTTACTAATTAACATTTTGATCTATTTAATTTTTTCAAAGGACGAAAATTCGATTTTTTAAGAAAATATTTTACAATTTGGCCATATTTCTTACGCGATATATCATAGCGAGAGCGAGTGGAGTGTAAAAGCATAAACGGACCGAATGTTCAAGGTCGTTCGCTAGGATGGATAATGGAATGCGTGTTGAAAGAAATAATTTATCAATCATAAATAGTTGTTACCAACATTTTAATTAATAAAGAGATAAGAAAATTCATCAAATTTTATCATGAATTCATCCAATACATACATAATTATTATTCATCAATACATAATCGATATTTCCTCCTTTCCTAATTTTAGCCAAATTTTATGACAACCAACTGTTGACAAATAGCTATGTCATAAATTTGTCATAAAGTCCAAAATATACTGATTAAGATGAACAGGTAGGTATACCTCAAAACCTGAAAACTAAGTTGTACAACCATAGCGTGTTGCCAGTGATGAAATATGGAACCGAGACGTGGTCCTTCACTGTTGGCCGTATGAGGACGCCCAAAGTCGCTCAGCGAGCTATGGAGAGGGCTATGCTCGGGGATGATCTGCGTGATAAACTTAGAAATGAGGATATCCGCAGTAGAACCAGAATGACCGACATAACCCAACGGATTCGTAAGCTGAAGTGGCAATGGGCCGGCCATATAGCTCAAAGAACCGACAACCGTGGGGAAAAAGGTTCTCGAGTGGCAGCCTCGTACCGGTAAGCGTAGTGTAGTGTGACCCCTCACTAGACGGTGTGACGACCTGGTAAGACATGCAGGAAGTCGATGGATGCAGGTGGCTCATGACCGTGCTTTGTGGCATATATTGGGGGACGCCTATGTTAAGCAGTGGACTTGTGAAGGGGTGTAATGATGATGATGAATATGAACAACTATGGTGCATGACGTCTTGTAGAGGAATCGCCGATCTGTTTACATGTGTGGCGATTATATCGAATCTTATTTGGGGAAAGTCTAAGGTGGTTGCAGGTTAAAAATAAAATAACTTAGGTACATTAATCTTAGTAATTGTAGAATGTAATATAACTTCGGAACATACTTACCATTTCATTCTGAAATCTCTATTCTCTCGCACTGTTTAATTGTGTTAGAACTTCGCTGCATTCTATAGCTGAGTAGGGACACGCTATCACAGAATTCCACCGTGAAAAAATAGAATGATACTGTTGTATTTTGCATTGTAAGTGGAGAAAACCGCAATCCCTATTCACTAAAAAGTAAAAATTCCATCTTAGGCCTGAAGGGTGACTACGAATTTGCATTTTAATTTTTAATCGAAGATAGATGTAGATATTTATACGCGACAGTATCCGCTTACCATGATTCTGTATCATCACAAAATTTGTATATGATCATATAATTTTTTTACACCTTTTGATTTTTTCATACTTCGTGTTTATAAAAGTTTAGTGAGGCTATATTGCGCAGTTATTAAATTATTTACCGTAAATAAAACCTGTTTAATACTTTTTGACAACTATGATTATGAAACTCCACTGATGCCACCCAAGGCATACCGATTAGTTCGATCTTCGTCTTCAAGCTTCATAAAATTGTAATTACGTTATATTACTTGTGCTTCGTTAAAATAAAGCATCAAACAGTAAATATGCCTATAGAAATGTATGTTTCTTATTACTGAGTCTACAGTTAACTTATTTAATATAAATCACTAACCATCTATTTTCCTCTCTTATCTCCATAATACTAATTTATAAATATAAACCTCATACCTAATACAAATTTAGTGAATAAGTCCAGGTTTATTAGTTAATATTTTACCCAATGCTATATTAATTATGTTAAGTTACAATTTAATCTCCTTAGAAATATATATTAGCATTTGAATATTTATATAAATTGGATTATAGAGCACAATAAAGGGTTAAATTTAACACCAAACAACACATACCTTAGTCTTATCTTGGTTTATTTTGCCCGTTGCTACCGAACTGTACGTGATCTCTGAACCACTTTATCTAGACCCTCAACAATCCCTTAACTCTATTCAAAAGTATATGAATACTTTGTGAACTGCAAAGTGACTACGGTATCTTTAGAAAGTGGTAGCAACTTGGCTCGTAGTGTAAGGAAGTGCAGCTTTATGGTCCCCACTGTGACCGCACTGACTGTAAACATAGCCGACTCCCGATTTTACACACTACAAATACTGTACTTTAGATGTTTCTTTTGACAATTACTTCGAATTTTTTTTTTAATTATTGAGGATAATATTAGGTAAAACTGTTATTATTATTAATAAAAATAGTATATGTATATATATATATATATATATATATATATATATATATATATATATATATATATATATATATATATATATATATATATATACTAATGCTAGTCTCTTAACAGGACTACTGTATGTTTGTGTATTTCTAAACGTACACATACATAGACAGTACAGTCTTACTTTCACAGACAAAATCCCCTAGATGTGTTTTTAACGACTGTGGTCAAAGTAAAAACTATATATAATTAATAAAATGTAAATAAAAGTAATAAATTTTACAGTTGAATGGCTCTAAGTATTACGTTTTAAAATCACTAATTTGCAAACTGTTAATTTGCTATACGATAACCGCAATGAGCGGAAATATGCGGTGACTGATCGACGTCAGAAGGGGCATAAGCGAATTTCTGAATAATGATTTTTACACAGTTTTATAGAGTATCAAATTTTATAAGTAAAAAAACCCATAAACAAATTTTCAACAAAGTCCTCACTCCGGGCTCTTACTGAAAATGTATGTAATGGATTCGAACCAAGGTTCGCAGTTAGCTGGGTCTGGGACGGCGCAATCAGCCGCTTTTTATTTATCAAAATTAAAACAACTATGACTTACCCGTTCAAGAGGCACCAGTTCACGAGCTTGCAATCAATGTAGATAATACGCCTTATTTATGCACATAAATTACATATGGACGACCACTCCTTTACCGTTACCGTTACAGCCTATTAAAGTACACTGCTGAACAAAGGCCTTCCCTATAGATTGCCTCGTAGGAGGGATATTTGCTATAGTTGCCACGCTTGGCAAGCGGGTTGACAACCGCAGTTTTTCAGTTTTAGTCATTATTAGAAAGACTCTGCTGCCCATCTCCTAATTTTTTCCCTCTGTCGCTTCTTAAGACAGCCACGAGATAATATTATATTCGTATGGTAGTGGATATTCTTACGCCGCCACTACACGGACCCGGCTACTCAGACCCGGACAATTTTATTTATAGGCCATACAAGTGTTCATTCCATAAGTCAATCGAACCCCTTTCTCGTAACACTAAAGACAAACGTTTCCGATCTGTCAAAGTATCTCAATGCTAGCGTAGGTAGTATTTATTTTAAGTTGTACCCCTAACTTATCTTGCAGCAACTCCCGAACAACGACGTTATTTATCATCACCGTCATTATTAAATTAAAATTCAGAATTCTGTGATTTTTGTATTTTATCGTTTTTACAAATATGTTAAAGAAAGTAATAAAATCTTTAAATCGTTCCTTTGAGGATAGTTCCAACTTTACTACACTCTAGCTTAAATATTTTCGAGTTATTTCCGCGTCATTAAGATGTTTGGTTAAAAGCACATACTTATCAACACATGATTTTACAAGAAAAACACTGTAAAACAAACAGAGCTTCTCAAACACAATCTTTCCATTAGGATGAGTTTGAGCCGTTCATTGAAAATTTAATTTGACTGTGGATTATTTTTGTAACAGCGGTCATTGCACTGCGGGTAAAAAAGTTACTGTCTGTTATGATTTATATCAAATACATTTTAGGAAAGCAGAGAATAACTCTGATGTTATTATATACTCTGATGGAATTAATTAATACCATGACCCAAAAAGTAGTTTAATAATTGACGAAAATGCTTGCAATAATTTACGTAAGTATTATCTATGGATCAGCTGTCGGGCTTACGACAACTAGGCTATCGAGGCAATCAAATCTATTATATCTCATTAAGCGCAGTAAGCTATATATTAGGGTATAACCATACTTAAGCCATACTTTATTATAATAAATTTGACTTTTAGATACTTAATGATTTCTTATACTTACGTTAGCACTTCACATTAAATAAAACTATTTTTACTTAATTACGTACTTTTACTATTTTAACTTTGACATCGGGACATCCGTCACCTTAATCTTCCCGTGATTATGGGTGCTGCAACGCACTCGAAACGTCTATATTAAAAATCTGTACAATTAAAATACGTAAAAGTAGTTTTATTCTATTTTAGTTACTTATCAAGTATTGCAAGCTGTCTACAAGAGTAACGCCTAAACATTTTTTAAATTTATCATATAAATGAACTTTTGCTTTCATTAGTTGGCCGCCAAAGTTTCTTTCGTCAGCGATCAGATTCATTGAGGTAGGGAAATTCGTGAAAGTGATGATGGTAAGCCACCCATTAGTAAACCGTGACCTTAATTAGATACTCAAGATACAAAAATCCATTTATTTTTATTTATCATCGTTTTATAATATTGGTAATTAATAGTATACAAAATATAAATTTGCATTATAATATTTATTTCAAATCGTCGTATCATTTTCGTCATTTCTGTCTTTTTTTAAATAATAACGTTCTCGAAAGTTTATAATAAACAAATTATGTATTACAAACTAATAAATAATTATATTGCCTGTTAAAATGTATCAACTTATTGAAATCAAGTAATCTAAAATTAAAGTTCTTCTCAGGACAGAGTTTTTTTTTCGAACAAGTCGCAATAGTAAATAATGATTTTCAGAAATAGTTACACGTAATTAACATTGAATACAAATGATTGTATTCTATTCTGTAAATTAAAATCGTCAAGAAGTAAAATTTATCGGTGGCGATTGAATCAAGGAAGAAGCAAGACAATCATTTTCTCGTTGATTGTATTAGAGTAAGTAAGAGGGTCAATTACTCATTGACAACATATGCGATAGAATGTATTTTGTAATACAGAAGCCATGTACTGTAACATTTTGTTGCTGAGAAAATAGGCGTTTATGAGGCTATTAATCAACACACCGTGACATATTTGAATTCAGCCCACACGTGGCTCTTAGAAAAGCGTTGAAGCATCGCACTTAGCTTTGTAATTCGCGTTCCTTCCATTGTAAACGTTGGGAGCATGCACAATTAGATTGTATTTAGTATGAAGTAATTCATAGACAACGTAGCAAGTTATTACATGATGCTCTGATAGTAAAGAAATTGGCTGAATCCGGTTAAAGCTAATCTTACCAATCTCGAAGTGTCAAGTAGCCAGCCTTTCTGCATTCTTCAGAATACATATCGAGAGTGTGCACAGGAGTTGCAAAACTTAATTCTTGACTCTTCCTTCTACTAGCGGACAACCAAACGCTCGGTCAGTCTATATCCCAGTGTTATAGACGTACCACGCATTCAAACCACTTACTTTGTCGTTCCTCATAAGTATGTATAGCCACAGTATAATAAAGACATACAGTAGGACGACGCCTTTGATCTCTTGGTAAATGCCGACAACGTCTCGACAACGCATGGAGGCTAGGGTTGTCACAAATCAACAACTTTTACTAATTTAATTATTTATTTTAGATATAAATCATCATCAACAGTCATTGGTTGGTAAAAGGAACGTTGGTATAGCTGCTTTCTTCAGTGATTTCTTCCCATGCTTACTCTTTTCGAAATGCAATCTGCAAATGTATGTTTTTTAGACTTTCGAAAATTTTCCAACTAAATCAGATCTTCCAACAACTTCCATTCATAATTTGCATCTGAAATTCTTAAATGCAATATCTTCTTTCAATTACCTTAACAAAACCTAATGCACTTTACCATCTTCGAGTACACCACCACTTTACATCAGGTTGGATAGTAGTTACATGCACTGGCATAAAATAATTAAAATACGGAATATTGTATGAATCGAGCCTTTAATATAAAATAAAAAATACAGTAATAACATTAAATACGGACAGACGTAGTGAATTAAGCTAGTTCTCGAGTAGTTAAAAAAATGCTATATACAAGTATAGCATTTTTTTAACCACGTTGCCACGTTTGTCATTGACGATGCCACGTCACGGTTAGCAAGAGTAGTTTTAAGTCTTTTGAGTTGTAATCAAGAAGATGCTGCTGTCATCGCCCGTTTCATATCCTCATGTCGCCTCTTATGACACTCACGGGACGTTATGTAGTAGTACATATTCTTACGTCGCAAACTATGGGGAAGGGTCATGTTCAGCAGTGGACTTTTAACAGGCTATGGTATATAAGGGTGAAAAAATAACGTTGAGGTTCTTTAGTGCGAGTTGGACGAGGAGGTAAGACTCCTCATCTGTACACCTATGATCTAAACGGACACCTGTCCTTCTTTTTTTTATAGAAGAGGGGGCAAACGAGCATGCGGCTCACCTGATGTTAAGTGACTACCGCCGCCCATGATCAACTGTCTGGTAAAGGTTTCAATCTTTATCCAAACTTGTTGCCTAAAAACAGTGTCTTCACTGTAGTGTTGCAGTCTGAAGGATATAGAGAACTAGTAGGTATATTTACAGGGTATGAGGTATACTATATTCCTCAGAAGTGATGATGCATATCTGTTAGCCATCTTCCAATGGACTTCTGCACTTACCACTGTAAGTAAGTAGTGTGGGTTCGTTTACAGCAGGTTTATAAAAAAATCTCATCAGATTCTCACGAAAAGCGTTTTACAAGATTTTTTTTTAAATAATACTAAGTTTATTATGTGCTTCTTAACGTGCATACAACTTTTTACGTTATAATATATTTATAAATCACGTATAAAATTTAATTTTTCCAATCTTTTGACAAGATTTTTCTTCAAACTAATTTTAATATTTTACAAAGTGATATGTACTGAAAATTTATTGTTAATAACTTAACATTTAATAAAAAAATTTATAGCCTAAGTATCTACTACAAAAAAATCACGCTAAGAAAAAGTGTTTGGAAGATATTAAGCCCGACTTCAGAATGTGAAACTATTATTATTATTATTATTTTTAGTTTCTTGACGTTGGCTAAAACTTTTAATTAAAGTATTTTTTTTATAAAAAAAACTTTCAGTGTTCGTTTGTTAAGCATAATCATATGAGTTTGAAGAAAAATCTCATCAAATTTATATTCTTTTATGTAACCTGCTATTCAATAAAGAAGTACGTTATACGTAATACTTACGAAAAAATAACTTCCTTTTTTTGTATACAGCAATACAAAAGTATATATTTTTAATTTCATACGATATTGAAATTAATAAAACAATGTGTGTAATCAGAACATCAGTCCACTAAGCCTTGTCTAAGACGCTCTAGATACGAGGCGAAGCGGAAGACTTATATATATATATATATGTACGCATATTATTTGAAGTTGATAAAATATTAACTTAAAGAAACCTAACTTTACAAGACTGCATAGCCCTATTATTTGCGCTCGCTATTACACCTTGGGTCTTTGGTTCGAATCGAATCGAAAGAAAAATGGCGTAACTACATAAGTCTACTTTTGGAGGCTGATTGGATTGTGTTATGACTGCCCTCGAGTCTCTGACGCTGCATCTTTGTATAGCTCCGATATAATTTTATAGTCGTTACATCGAACACAAGTAGACAACACGAATAACTGAGAGGATGTGTTGTATAAGTTATCACCTGCAAAGTTGAAGACTTCTGGATTATTCAGCAATTATCGCCTAGTTTGAAATCGATTTGAACATCTTCTTCGATATTATTATAGGTATCTTCGTATCTTTTACTCTTACAAACAGATAACAGCTACAACTGAATAGAACTTCTAACCAAATTGAAGTAAAAGATGTAATTAGACACAAGAGACTTCGCATCGACAATTGATAAACAAATCGTATTCAGCTTTTGTATCGTATTCATATTCTTATGTTGCTAACGTTTTTATCTTTATTTCGTTAAAATAAACCTTTAAAAATAACACATTTTACATAAAACATAGATAGTAAGTACGTATAACTAATTGCAAATGTACAAAAGATTTTGTGGAAAACATTCTAGTAAATAAAATCCATGCGCGTCGGTTTCCATTCGTCCGTGACACGTTTCAACGTAGCCACAGCAATCAAAGTTGTAATTAGCAGCTAGTGAAACAGCAAATTAAACGTCCTTTCATGTGACAAATTTACGTGAGACCGTCGCACCGAGCTGGGACTCTATGTCCGGATTCGGCTGTAAATGGAGCGTACAAGCCGAATTACTAATTAAGCACCGACGATTATTTTGCGTCGGTAATTATATGGAGTATTTCAATTATTTAACACATACAACAAAAAATATAGGGTTCACTTTAATGGGAGGAGAAAGAAAAAAATTATATTGATAGAATATTTTCTACTTTAATCTATCTAGTTATGTCATTTACACTTGTACGGAGTTGATTAAGGACGTACTTTGAAAATTGAATCATAATCTAAAAAAATAAAAATTTTGCATAACGCTCCTGGAGCAACACCAGCGGACCGGACGGGAGTAGCTATAGTGTTTTTCCTGAACCAGAACTGGCTGCCATTTTTTGCGGAGGGAAACCTGCGCACACAAAAACAATCATCTATTACTACGAAACTTACGCGTAACAAATAAAATATTAAACTAACAATTTCACACACAACATACAACAGTATCGTTCGTTGACAGCGACAACTCGGATAAGTCGCTTGACCGATCGGCGTTTTGTATAAAGGCGACGGGCCTGTGTAATTTTTAAGTTTCAAAAGAAGTAAAAATCAATAATGTGACTAAAATTTACTTGTATATAAAAGGTAACGCCACCTTTTTATATATTTGACGTGGCAGATCGTGCAGTGAGCAGTGCGATTGCAACTAGTTTTATTGTACACATAGGACTGCGTGGACTTATATTTTGTGATTGAGGGGAACGGCTGCGTATGGCTGGCTACTCTGCGTGTGGCTCGTGTTGCTCTATGTCTACGTCAAATCTTTTGAAGTGACTATTTAGGAAGTATTTATGTCCAGCGAACATGACTCAGCGAATTTGATGGAAATGATTCTTTATTTTTTCCGGTATGCAAAGTATACACTATCTTGTAAAATTCACACAAATTATTAGTATAAATAGGTTACATAAAAAATGCCGTATATAATTTGGAGAATAAGACGATACTTTTTCTTCAAGTATAATTTTCAGCTACATGCTTTTCTGACTGACGCATACCTGCCTTACTGATTGACGTAAAAGACTCTGGCGTCAAATAGATGGCGAAATTCAATTAAAAAAAAATATTCTAAAATTTCAGAGGCTGATGAAGGGAAGGGTAAAGAGGCAGAAGTAATCAATGCGAAAGTGTCAGCTCTGTTCTCTGAAAGTAGCCTACCCAGCGTAATAGGGGTCGGCAAAGCTTTCTATTAGTAGTAGTCTGCTGCTTTTGCCGCAGAGCATGCTAGGTGTTGAAACGCATTTGTGTGCTAAAGTATTAAAAGTTAGCGACCTATAATCGCAGGAAAATTACGAGCACAGCCCTCTCGTAGTTTATCTTTATGATAGAATTCGTGACGAAGGTATCTGTAGTAGGATCAAAATAATCGACATAGTCCTAAAGATTAGTAAGCTGAAGTGGCAATGGTCAGTTCATAAGGAGAACTGACATCGACGGTGAATAAAGGTGCTCAAGTGGCAGTCTCGTAACGGCAAATGAAGTGTAGGGCGGCGTTCACTATATAGTGACGACCAGGCAAAATTTGTAGGAAGTCAATGCTCCACGAGGCTCAGATCTGTGTTTTGTGGCATTACTGAGGGAAGGCCTATTGTGGAGGGCTGTATTGGTATGATCAAATTTGCAAAATATCAATTTCTTAACCGATAACGAAATAAAAGTCTTATATAGTTTACTTTCTGACAATTAGCTATCCAAAGTCGGCCCAATAAAAGACAGATGGAATATCAAATCGTAACATTCGGTCTTTTAAACTTGAGATTAAAACATGTGATTACGTATTCATTTCAGGCGTATGAATAAATTACAAAGCCATGTCTGCTTGCACAGTGAACTAAGTACTAAGAATTACATATACATAGCTAGTGTTTAAAAATTGAAAAACTCTTTGCGGCTTCATGTAAAGTAGTTCGAGAATAGCAATCATTATTTGACCCCTTGCATTGGTTGTGTCCGCAATTTCGAATTTAGAACTGAGAATTGTTTTTTTAATGTCCATTTTTCGTTTCCCTTTTATCTGCTGTCTTACTTTCTCATTTTTGGAACCGTTATCATAATTAAAGTGCCAATTCTCGTGAATAATTACATATTAGATCACAACAAATTGATACAGATTCGAAATAAAAGACTGAATGTTACACTTTGATGTGCAATCTGCTATGTCTGCATGTGTGTTAAAATATAAAAAAATATATTTTAGATAAGCATTAACACTTATAAATGTTGTGTCAGTTTTCAAACATAATAGCTGTGTGTCGTACAAGTACAGTAATGACCTTATATATCGAAAACGACTCGTAACATAATCAGTGACCAAATTAACTTCTTACACATCGGCGGTGACCCTAACAGCGCCTGGCTTACTAACCCGTAGGTCACTTTCCGCTTGTATAATTCTGCATTACGAACGGTTTCTAAATCTTTTTGATACAGCGGAGTTACGTAAATATTAACGTTAACACTACAAATCAAAATAATCTAAAGTAACAAAGGGATATTTAAATCCATACTGATTATACGGACCGGTTTTAAATAATCTTTCAAAGACAAAAAGAAGCGATTGTTGCGCGTAAGGAAACTTTTTCAATCTCCCGACAACAATAGCCCAATGTTTTTTTGTCATATCTGAGTAAACTCTAATGTTCGCACTGAATTTGATATAAAACAATATTTATAAATTTTATTCTAAACTTTTCTGAGATAACAGATAACGCTCTGTTATCGATATTAAAAAAAAGTAAAGGGTAATTAATGCAATGCACTTTTCTTTTCAATCTAAACACGTACGCATCTTACGCACACTAAACGACAGTACGAAAATACTCCGTGTGTATCGTTCCATATTCCGGCTCATCTCGTTTGCTCTCTCGTCGTTTTTGGACAAAAAACTATCTTTCTGTGACGGGAGAAAGTCGCTTTTCGCAGTGCAATTGAATCGCTTTGGAAGGGCGTTCGTCGAATAAGCTACGGGCCACGTGCAACCCGACAACTTGCGCTTAGTTCTTCACGAACAGTGTGGGAGGCTACTACGCTACAAGAACAATATCTTTTGTGAATGTCATGCGCTTTGGTGAGCATTCTGCGAAAAAGCGTTTTTCGCTTGGGGCCGAGTGTGATGCGTGTGTGAGTGCCGGGCCACGTGATTTTGACAGTCGCTCGTTTTATTCCTTTTATTTGTATATTTATGTATAAACGGAGCGATGTATTGTACTTAAAGCGACAGTGAAAGTGTTTATGCTAATAACGAATCTCAAGCGGAATGATGTTTAAAGGCAATGTCCGTTTAAGATAAGAAAAATAACTTCTAGGGTGGTTATGAAAATTTGACTGACGCAAAAAATATCAGCGATGGAGTGCTTATGGTGAGTTTAAGGTCGTTTTTTAAAAATATTGTTGTATAAATCTTTGAAATGATAAGCATGAGCATTTATTTATTGTCTTTCATAATTTATTAAATAGAATTTATTGAAAATACTGTTATTAGACTTCAATACAGGTTACCTAATTCCTTACTACTTACATTGAGTTCTATTAAGATTTCTCATAGTTATAATTAATTAAGATTATTATATTTTATATGGTTTGATGTTTGTTATAAATTTAAAGATATTTATAACAAAAGCTAGATATAATGGTACTAAAGGTAAGTAAGTACCTACTTAGGGCTTGATACAGCCTATCCTCATTGTTTATGGATAGAACGTCTAGTGCGCATGTCCGTTACCATGTCAACAAACATAATGTATGGATACACTTATTATACGTGTATTTACAGACGTATGTCATTTTAGTTATAAATTTACTCATATAGTGTATTATTATAAAGTATAAGTAATTTTATTTATTTTGCTTAAATTTTAAAAATAATGCTTATTTTAATGTAATAATAAATATACTATAATATAAATATAGATATAAAGGTATTTGAAAGACGAAAGTGCGTCTTTGTACTTGTATGTATTACACCGTCTCAAACGACCACACGAACACAAAAGCACTTAACCGTCCTGAAACCTCACCTCTCCTTGCTGAATAGTCGAATAATCGATACAATCGGGAAGCTCGTTTGCACTTTGAAGTGTAGGTATTCATAGTATGTTAATATCGAACATTAAAGCAAATGTAGAAACTTCTGTTTTATCTTTTAATTCACCTATTTCGATAATTACTCCACATTTTTTAATCATCATTATCATCGTTACAGCCCTTCGTTCTTTCTTAGAATGTGCGAAACACTGCCTTGGGTCACCAGCATCCACCGACTTCCTGCATGTCTTACCAGGTCATCACTCCACCTAAAGGCGGCCCGCCCCACACTTCGCCAACCGGTATGGAGGCTGCTACTCGAGAACCTTTATTCCCCATCGGTTATCAATCCCCAATATATCGAAAGTATTATATTATTTAGTATAGACTATTAACTTGTAACTTCATCTAGTAAGTAGGGTAGTATAATAGTATCAGGATATAACGTCCTTGTATGGCATGCAGTAGATCAATGAATGCCGGTGGCTCAGGAACGTACTTTGTGGCATACCTTAGAGGAGGCGGGCCATGTTCATCAGTGGGATTGTGATCGGCTCCAATGATATAAATCTGTATGGCGTACATTACACGCTCATGCAGGCTGTCAGTTTTACAACCATCACGGTCAACAACATCATCATCAACATCAGTGATTGACGCCTGCATGAACGCGTTATATACGTAATGCGTCTATTAATTTAAAACACGTATATGCCCGGGTGTCAAAAAACTTAGTCATAAAAACGTAATGATTGTTGACGCGTTGTTTTTTATCAATTCGCCAGTGCCTGACTACTATCAAATCAAATGAAATATCTTTATTCAGGTAGACCATAAATAAAGCACTTATGTGTGTCTACATATCGAACATTAAGTAATAATAATTGTTACTTAATGTTCACACTACTTATATAGAAAAAATAGCTACGACGAAATACGTTTTCGGCGAATTTATATTAACTTATTCAATTTTTCAAATTTGAAAATGAGTTTGTATATGTGTTTAACTAAAAGACATTAAGATCAAGCATATTTATTTAAAAGGTAGTCATTGACTGTGTAATTTTCTTTCTTTATGAATAACTCTTTTACATCTTTTTTAAAAATATTTAAAGATAAATATATTTTCTATGTGGGTATCTTATTGAAAAAACGTACATGTTGTACTGCTAAGGAGTTACTTACTCTCTTCAGTCTTAAGGAAAGAACCACTAATTTAAGTTTATTTGTAGTGTTGATTTTATGAAAGCATACCCTAGCCTATATAGTATATATAGGCTATATACTATATAGGCCTATAGCCTTAAAAAAGTCACCCACGTTATAATAGGAGGGTAATACAGACGACTGGATGGCAAATTGTACCACACCTTTGATGTACGCATTACGAACGAAGCAAACCGTTTAGTTTGATTGGGTGGTATGTCAACAAATAGGGTGGTCTCGAGACGTGCCGAGCCTTAAAAAAATCATTTTATTTAAATATATACACACACACCTAAACCTTTATTACGTATAAAGGTTGTACGATTAAAGAAGTGAGAGTGATAAAATATACAAAAAGAGAAAAGTTCTTATTGGATATACAAAGTGTGTAGAGTATGTGCAAACATTCTCTATTCAATTCCTCCCTCCCTTCGCCATCAGACAACCTGAGGCTTTGAATACGCATTTTGTAATGAATTTAGCAAAAGAGTGTAATAGTTTGCCAACTTCTGTCTTTTTATCTGATTACTATTTAAATTCAGTAATATTTTACAATTTTAATTTGTAATTCCTAGGGCAGGAGTAAATAGATTTTCGTTTGTACCCTAGCAGTGCAATATCCTGTATGGGGTTTCGTTACTACTCCCGTGGGATTGTAGTCAAGCACAGGCTTGTAATAAATAAAAAATATCAAAATTTATTTAATATACAATAATTATTCGCGACATACCCGATATATACAACATGTAACATAATTAACGCATTTTGAGAAAGTAGTTTGTTCAGAATCGTTTACTGAATCGATTCCTATCATTTTTAATATAGGTAATTTTTTATCCCAAAAATAATTAAAACTACGTAAATTACAGTCACACTAAATCTGTACAGTCAAAACAAACTGAAACGGACCGTAACTTAAGGCAATAATACTTTTAAGAGTGCAGTTTTATTTGTATTATTACTCATTCTGTCATTCAATAAAAATAAAGGAAAATGAACTTTATTTAAAGCACGTTAAAGTCTTTGCGTTCTGTGACCACAACATTCTTCCGGAATTAGTACAACTAATTTGGTAAATAATCAGTGCATATAAATGTTTAACTAAAAATTCAGTGTATGTATTATGATTATAACATAATATACTAATTGGGGTGTCTGCGGGTGTGCGTTCATTACGTAACATCCACTTTTCTCTATGATTGTAACACTTACGTTACAGAGTTATTTAATTTATTTTGTTAATTTATTTAATTTATTTTGTTAATTTATTTTGTTAATTTATTTAATTTATTTTATTACTTCACGATCTAAATGTGGTATTATGATGGTCTATTATGCTCAAGGGAATATTTAAATGCGCTATTCGCTTACGTTGTAAAATACACTTTGTCAACTGTTCAAGTTCTCACACGTAATTTATTCGCATAATAATAGTAAGGTTGGATATAATAAATTTTAAATGATGAATGCATTTTTATGAAGACATGATAAACAAGTCTTTAAGCGTCTTTTGAATTCAGCACTGGATTAAGTTTATTCAAAGACACTTTAATGCCAAAAAAATCTTTAAAAGTCGCTATATCACTCACGTATGATAGTTAGGGTTGGTTAACATATTCACGATACTCTTGTACTAATGATAGCTGCTTATAACCCGTCTGTGGGAGTTGGATTCGAAACATTGGTTTGGTTTTTTCGTTATTAGCCACCTGAAAACCATGATTGTTAAGATGAACCGCATAGAAATCATCTCCCACATCACAGTCTATGGAAATTTCGAGCTATTTTATGTAATAATTGAACTGGGTATTAATAATCAGTAATTTTTATATGAAGCTACAAATTTAATTGCGGGTTATTGTATGTTAATACATAAACGAATTTAAAAATGAAATTCACTCACAGCAGACTACTTAAGCTTGAATTATAAAAAAGTGTCAGTAAAAAAACTTCAGGGATCATAATGATTCACTCAAAGTGTCATAGGATTTACGTTCCATTTATAAAAAGGAACGAAGCTCGAGGCAAACGAACCTTTCGTTTGCCTCGAGCTTCGTAAAGGGACAACAAATGTTTGTATAGTGCTCATTGTGCTGTGACGGTTAAGGACAAATTATAATTCACCCTTTATTTGCGGGATTATGTATCACTATTCCAAACAGAAGGGCCATTAATATATAAAATGTGGAGTACGCCTGCATTGAAAATGCCACATACCTACACGTACTCGTTATCACGTCATCGCTCTTTTATCTTACAGTAAACGTATTTTGGTAAAGAAAAGAAATCGTTTGAGCAAGAAAAAGTTGATTGAATAATTTGTACTACTAATGGAATAAAAAGGAAATATTTTTGAACATGTTTATTTCACATTCATTCACAATGAAACATTTTTAGGGCTGTATTGATTATTAAAGCTCTCGACTTTTTATTCCCACTATTAATTCATTTGTTTATTACAGAGATAGCCTCTACCATAGGGAGCATCATATGGGGGATATTTTCCATCGACGCCACACTTTGCAACCGCAGTTTTTATTATTTTGATTCGTTTTTATAGAATATTCTGCTACCTATCTCCTGTAAAATTTCCCACTCTAGGCTCTTGTGACTTTGTTTGCTATTTATTAAATTGATGTATAATTAATAATAAAGAACATTTTCATATAATACTATAACTTCTTTCCTTCTATATAGTAACTTTAAATAGAATATAGAATAGAATATAAAATAGAAAGTAGAATTTGACGAAATTGCAAGGTCATCTTGCCATATGATCGTACCCGTATAGTACAGTCATTAATGAAACTCATAAGACAAGGTCCTAGTATCTTCATCTTTTCATCACTTCAACTTTAATAATACTTATATCATTAAAGATAGATGTTATTACATCACAATTTCGTCACATTATTACAAAAATGAAACAATACTACGATAGGCAGCGAATAGTAAACCGCTATTTACCAAAAACAAAAGGTAAAAATAGTACAGGAAAATAACCTATATGAAGTACAGTAATCATTCTTTATTACATCTATTATATATTGACTATACGAATGTGAAAACATAATCATCTAGTCTTATATGTTCATCTATTTATAAACGCACTAAAATTACAATAGTCTCACGTCCCTTTATGGAGCACTGCCCTCATTATAAAAAATGAAGCATAGTGTACCAAGCATCTTAACTGTGAGTTGGTGAACGTACTTAAATAAATAATTCTCTTTAAAAAAACAGTCCTTAATGGATATGAATCAATGATATATTGGTGAAGGAAACGTTTATACGTGGTAGAGCCATGATGCAACTATATAGTTGTAGCACGAATGGATCGGTTCCATCGGGGAAGGACAAAACTCTCACAGAATACCAGCGTAGAATAGCACCTTAGTGCTGCTGTGTTTCGTATGGGGAGTGTAGAGAGTCGGAGACCCTTTCTACTGAAAGTGCATTTTATCTTCTTATACTTCTCTTAATACTCAGGGGTGACAAAGGATTTGCATTTTGATACTTAATCGAAGATAGATAGTAGATGTAATTTAGATTAAATCTATGGGTTTCGTCAATAGTCCTGAGCATCTACTTACTATCAGGTGGACTGTGTGCTGATTTGTCACCCATATTCTATAAAAAAGGACTAATATTCTCAAAAATACATCTGATAGAGACATATAATCGAAAAGTATCACCTAGATTTAGCTTTACTTAGTATGTTTTTACATTCTTTTATCCGAACAGACGCTTTGATAGAGAATCCCAGGTGGAGTCAGTTCAAAGTATCAGTCAAATAACACTTCGGCTAGCTGGAAGAACCGACAACCGATGGTGACGAAAGGTTCTCGAGCGGCAGCCTCACACCAGTAAATGTAGTGTAGTGCATCATCTTACAAGATGTAGTGATGACTTGGTAAGGCATTAAGCAATTCGATGAATGCTGGTGTTTTAAATCTGTATTTTGTGGCCTTCCTTGGGGGATGTATATTTTCAGCAGCGGTCTTATTGATGATAATACTACTGAAACTTTCGTACTTTTCAAATAGCTTACAACATATGACAAATGAATTTAATATAACACTTCTTACTACAACAAGAAAAGATCACGTCCAGCTGCAGACTCTTACGAGTTGTTGATGATGATGATGCAGCGCGTCACTTCAGCTTCCTAAAGTGTTCAATATGTTTTCATTACCATTGCTACTAACTTAATACTTTATACTAACGAACGGCAATGGATTGAGTTAACAATAACCCTTTGTTGAAATAATATCTAACTATTAAGAAATGTTTAAAACGTATATCAGCATTTTTTAATTAAATTTATATTCTTAAGCTATTAATTCCTATTTAAGATTGAGATAAATTAAGTTTGTTTCTTTCTTTTGTTCCGATGTCGACCCTCGTTACAAGATTAATTAGATTCATCGGTTTAAATTTTATTAGTACTCTGACGAAAGTAACAGCGATCGTTTTGTTAAACGCTCTCCTTGTCAGTGATTTACATAGCAATAAAACTGGATCTTTTTATTCTCATAGTAATTAGATAAACAACATAAAGGAATTTGTTAACTGTTACACTGTATTTTTAATTTTAAAACAAAAAGTTTCATTTTCCAATAGTTATATAACATATTGTGTATAATTTTTTTATACTATGGTATTCACCTCTACTCTGGAAAAGTCCAACCGGGTATGTGTATGTGTTGATGTGATTAATTCATTCATTACAACCCATCAAAAGTTCACTGTTGACCATGGGCCTCACGCACCCTTAGTGTAGTGTAGTATAGTGCCATTAGTGGGAAAATATTATATTATTTATTTTGTTTCCTTAATCCACCTCACAAGTGATGTTGTTGCTACATAGACCTTACGCGATACAAACATAAACAAATACCTTTACAGGCAAAGTAATATTGAAGAAAGAGACACATATCTAAAGCGTTTTATTTTATATTCGTTGGCTGCGTTATATGCTTTATTATGAAATATTACATAGAACTATTTAGAATGTTAACTTTATTTTTATTTTCATCTTTTATACACCTTTATAGGGTGTATAAAAGATGAAAATAAAAATAAAGTTAACATTCTAAATAGTTCTATTTTGTCGGTGATCAGCGCTGTATACTAAATTGATTTCGAAATAAGTTACATGTTTTAAGCGCGATATGCTTTTTTGGCATACATTCCCTTTTGAATACACAAGAAAGCAATTCAGAAAGTCCATTACAGTCTATAAGAGTTCACTGCTGAACATAGGTCTCCCTCATATTGTATTACATTATAATTATTTATTGTTGTTTTTTGTGAAGAATCAAAATGTGTCGAAAAAGGCACGTATGGCAATTCACAATGCTGTGTTGGTTCGTACTTTAACGTATGGTAGTGAAAGTTGGGTGTGGCAGAAGAAGCACGATAGTAGAATGAACGCAGTAGAAATGCTGTCGTTAAGGAGTATGTTAGAGCTGAATCTGAATGACAGAGTGAGAAATTGTGTAATGAGAGAAGAGTGTGGTTTGCAAAATGATGTTGTGACCAGGATTAAGAAAGGAATGCTTCGGTGGTTTGGTCATGTGGAAAGAATGAATGAGGAAAAGTGACAAAGAAAATTTATGTTGCAGAAGTGAATGGCAGAGTCGGAAAGGGACGTCCTAGGCGAAAATTTATCAACCAAATTGGAGATTTATTGAAAATGGGCCTAATTAGGAGTACCCTTAACCGACGAGCATGTATGCGTAGGTATATGGATGTGAAGGAGGCGAGAGGGGTGTGTCAGGATCGTGCCAAATGGAAGTCTGTAGTCGCTGCCTACCCCTCTGGGTGACAGGCGTGAGTGTTTATGTTTATGTTTTTATTTATATATAATTTACCATTGAACTTTCCTAGTTAATCGTAAAAATGTTAATGCGTGTACGCTGTCGCGACAAGATGAGTCAGGTGGTTCACCATGGACGTGATAGGAATAATATGTTTTATTTTACCGGTCAAACAGTCGAGATGGACCGCTTTAAGCCGATGTAAAAAGTAAGTATGCAAAAAATTTTATGAGTATCAATTAAGTTTACCTGAAATATAACAGAATTTTATAAATAGCTATACTAACAATAATAGCATTTTTTTTCTAATCATACCTACTAAGCATAATGAAAGTAGAGTATTAGTTATTTTAACTTTACAGTTGTCATTAGTATATTTTTATGGTATTAGTCAACATAAAGTTCTTGGAATCTGCCTATCACGCATTGCAAAAGACACATTGAAATGAAATATTTGCATAAAATAGGAGTATGTTTTACTATCCACAAGTTGAGAAAAGTACTAAAGCTATACGGTCACCTTACTGGACCCAGTATTAGTTGCTCTATTTTTTTTAAAAAAGCAAAATCTGTCATATTATGGTTGTATGGCTGTTTGGTGAATTGAAATCCGTGTTACTCAATTATCTGGAATTGATTCCCGTCGGCACCAATGAAATTGTTACATACAATTTTGAGCGCATGTCTGTAAAATAAAAATAAAAATATTTCTAAAACATGTAAAGTCACAATCAGGCAATTATTGGGGCAGCGCGACAAATATTTCTTTTAGTTAAGCGAGCTAAACACGGTCTTTAAATATAATTTTATTAATTGCCGCGAGATGCATCGCTTAATGTTGCAATTAACAATTTGAGTATTTCAGGTCTATATTATTTTGAATTCAGGTTGCCCGTGTGATTGGTACATAAGGAAACACTTTAGATCGTTTTTATGGAATTTACAACAATGATGTGAGCGAAATACATCTATTAATATACATAAATCACTACGTGTTTCTGCTCTAATTTCTTATGTATACGACACGACTTATTTGAATTCCCTGCACCCCGAGTCACATAAAGTTATAACAAGCGAAGTTAACGATATGGTTCTTACGCCTGACAAATGATGCGACACGTCTGTCAACACACAGTTTCTCATTCAAGTTATACCTTTTCTTGACGGAAAATAACGAGATATTCCCCACTGAACCACATTTATTCGGTAAATTTTGAATTATACAAATATTTGCAACCAGCATTTTTTTAAATTCTCAGTATTAAATATGATAAAAGTAATACTTTTAGATAGTACTTTCTAATTATTTGCATTATCTGTGCACCTGTATACTTCTTTAATGCATCAACCGGTCAGTGTACATTAAATGCTGTGTAAGTGAGATAGCAAGGCGTACATTAACGCTTTTTGTTCGCTATGCGACGACATCGCCTCGTCGCGGCTGTTTTTGTTTGGCTCTGGCTTTACAAACTGCTTGTTTATGTAACATACATTTTAAATAAGTTGCGTCCGTGATGGTTATTTGTTTTTTTTTAAACTTTTTGAACTGTGTAAGATGTATTCGATACATTTGTTTTCAATGAGGTGGAGCCACTATGCAACTATAATTATGGTTGCAGCACGAATGAGTTGGCTCAGCTGGGCAAGGACTATGTTCTCACAGAATCAGAAGCGCATAATATTAGCTTAATGCAGTTGTGTTTGTGTGGTAGTTTTTACCACCGATGATGCGTTTTGTTTAAGTCGTGAAGGGAGAAAACGCATCTACATTTTAATTGTTAATTCAGGATAAATGTAACCGTGGCTTCATCACCCATGTTGAACTGGCAGGAACTCACCTGACTGGCCTGAGGCGAAAGGCAGGACCGAGGTGGCCACTCTGAGTGGGCTTGACAAGCCCGCTAATCCAATTATATTATATGCATTTTTCTACCTATTTAGGTAATAGTAAGTATAGTTGTAGTAGGAGCCCTCCTTTTATCTTTTCTATCGCTAAGTTAAACATTCGCTGGTGTGTACACAATTACAGAATTTGAGGTTCCGTATTAGTCATCGGAGATGACAACATTCCCGATACTTTCTGTGAATTTAGTTGCAAGGGTTCAAGTTGTTGGTCCACTTACCAACAGTCCAACATGTTTAGCTCCTACATGTTTAGCTCTCTTTGCATTTTTATGTTATAAAAATAAAATACGTATTTTAATATCTTCAAAAAGTGGACAATAACTATAGCAGTATAATGCTTAATGATCGAGAATCCACGAGAATCACTATGGATAAGTATTCAGCGATTAAGTCTCATTAGTCAAAGGCAGAGGGAATCTTGTGCCAAATGATTGGAATTCTGATAATCACAACGTGATAAGTGAACGAACTCACAAGCTTATTTATTCGTTTATTACAAACAAGTTTAGTCAGCTTTTGTAACTCAGTCCATCTGATAGTCAGTGAATGCTGTGACATCTATATCCATTTTTCATTTATTCGTTACAACCTATGGGTTGTGAATTCTCTTACGTCGCCACTAACCGACACATGTATATTTTGTTTAAATAAGTGATAATTGTATATAATATAAGAATATAAATTCGGAAAATCAATAAATTGGAAATTTTATAATCATATCCAAAAAAATCAAGTCAAAGCGGTCCGTGTGGCTTACATTGCTTCAATGACCTACCCCGCTGCAGGTTCAACACTTGATTTCCTTGGTTTACAGATATTTTTTCACATATTATTACAGGTACTATATATTTTTTATTTCGTTAGCTGGCCTGTTCAAAGTTCAAAGTGTTAGGATAATACTCAAACCTCAATTTCTGCCACACATTTGCCTTTTAGCCTGACAAAAGGTTGAATACTATGAAAATGAATGAAGACTGTCTCAAAATGCGTAAAAATCACTATTAAAAAGACGGAGATATTAGTATCTAAGACATGCAAAATTATTCGTCAGAAGGATAATGTAAGGTTCATTAGTTTTTTTTTTTTACAGAATTAGACTATAGAACAAACGATTACGCAGTCCACCTGATGGTAAGTGGACACTATGGTCCATAGACATCAACATCAATCCTCATTTAAGAATCTTTTTTTAATAGGATAGGGTGACAAACGAGCACACAGTCCACCTGATGGTAAGTGGTTGCTGCGGCCCATAGACATCTATATCTATCCTCGATTACGAATCAAAATGCAGATGCGTTGTCACCCGTGAGGACTAAGATGGAATGCCTCGTTTCCAGTAAAAAGGGTCTCCGGTTCTCTATACTCACCATACGAAACACAGTAGCATTAAACTACTATTTGACGCTGGTATTCTGTGACAGCGTGGTCCCTCCCCGGTCGAGCCGACTCATTCGTGCTACAATTAAAAAAATCTAACGCAAACGCGTTGTCACACCCGAGGACTGCACGAGATGCAGCGTCTTATTTCCAGAAAAAGGGTCTTCGGTTCTCTACACTCACAATACGAAACTCAGAAATATTAAGCTGCTATTTTAAGGAAGTATTCCGTGAGAGTGTGGTTCTAATCGGTCGAGCCACGACTCATTCATGCTACAACCATTATATAGATGCAGCGTGGCTCTGCCACGTAATTATGTAAATTATTTGAAAAAATCTATATAATTATTAAAGTTATAAAAACATAAATTCAAACTTCTTTTTATTAATTATAAATGCATACACAACAATAACTATATAAGCATACCAACACAACAAGTACCGTCTTTATAAAGCAATCCTATTAAATTGCGCACTGGCAAATTAACGGATCGGAACAGTGCTTTGTCGGAGGCTTGTTATTTCTAGCCATATGACATATCTTTTGAAACAAGTATCTGATTCAAACCTACAAATAGGCAAATTAGTCATTCTTAGATGTATCACGAGCAGATTTTGCTGTGGCATTGAAAGCTTTAACTGTGCAAACAAAGTTTTATCGCTCAGTACCAAAATGAAAGACCACAAGGCATGCGCATGACGTAGGTACATTGCTTTTAATTACAGAGATCAATGATCTTGGCGTTTATTTCGGCGAAATTTTCAGCAGATTGAATCACGCTTCCAGACTTTTAAAAATATCTAACAGATACAATGTAGTCAAAATATTTTATCATTTCTAACAAGTTACAACTTTACATATTCTGTGGGCTAAATTAGTTTATCTGACATTGTAAGAGAGTTTTAAAAGGTACTTAGTATTACTAATTATAGCTTGCAAAAATTTGAAAACTGGAGATGAAATATAAACATTTATATATATTTGAAACAGATAAACATTTTAGAAAATTGTATTAAAACTAATTTGTACATATTACTGATCTAATGAAATTTCATTCGAGACTACGTACTCACAGAAACACCCATTCAAGCAACTGTACAAAATGAAGCGAAATTTGTAGTAGCATACCCGTACTTTAAAACTGCAATGATACATAATAATGAAGTTTAATGAACCTCTAATATAGCATTTGGTCGTTATGACAACAATTTGACAAACAAAAAAATTTAAGTGACGAATGACATAAAGACTAATTATAATCTTATTGACAGCTTTAACTTTTACAGAACCAAATAATTTTGTGGCATTTCTTGAGAATAGGCCTAAAACACGGTCCTAAGGCACTCTTGTGCTTCTTCTAAAATAAAAGTAGTCTAAGTTACTCCTTATAACATCAGCTACTAGTGAAAGTTCGGTTCAGCCATTTCGGACATTAGCCGAAACAAACAGACAGACAGACATACATGCACTCGTAAAAAAAGTTTGTGGACACTAACAAAAGTTGATAATTACATATTAATAATATTTTTAAAATTGAACTTTATCAAGAAAAACTGATTGCGTCATATCTTTTTAGAAATCGAAATACACTGTTTTAATTTAAAAATAAAACTCTTTTTTATTTTTAATAACAAAAATTGAGTAGTTCAATCCTAACGTCACAGAAATTGAGGGAGAGAAAAGAGATTGTTAATCCAATACTTATATAACATAATATTAATAGGTTTTTATTTAATACAATATAACTCCTTCCTTGACTCGAACACATGCGGAGATTTTCCTGGATATGCCGAGGTCAAGTTAACCTATCCCATTCTTGAATAGCGGCTTCCCTGATCTCTGGCACAGTCTGAGGAGGTTGCTGACGGTTCCAAACAGCTCACTTAACAACATCCTACGCGTGCTCTATTGTATTTAAGTCAGGCGAGCCGGCAGACTAGTCTAACCTTGTGATGGCGTATTCTCAAAGTGTGGTCGCATTATCATCGACCGGTACAAATTGGTGCCCACGATTTACTCGGAATGGTCTGAAAACTTCATCAAAAGTGACTTTTTTTGTATTTGCCGTCATGAAGTCTCGATACGGGATCAAAGGCGTTCTAGATCCAAACATAATTCCTCCCCAAAAGGATACTGATTTGCCGCCTTACTGACTGGTTCCAGTGGAAGTATTTTGCGTTTCAGAGTCTCCTGGTCTTTTTCAGATACGGACACGTCAGTTATCGAGACGAGTACTGATTCGCGATTCTTCAACGAAGAGACAGTTTTGCCAAATGTTTTCTGCCTTATCTTCTTCATTTTGCCATAGTCTAGCCCACTGAAATCTCCGTCGCTGACATTGCCGTGAATTCAGAAGTACTTGGCAAGACCTGCGTGCTCGTAGTCTAGCCTGGTGTAAGCAATTCCAATTGGTCTGAATGTTAAGTTCAAGTCCAGGGGCGGCCTGTACTTCTGCTTTTAATGTAATGGCGTTGATTTTTGGGTTACGAACTGCCAGCAGTTTGTTATAGCACTTCTAACAAGCAGTCAGAACTGTTGGAAGACCACTGCGCGGTCGGTCAGCTATGTATCAATGCCGTGGTACCTCTGCAAACGTTGGCAGAGTTGCTGTATCCAAATCTTGTGTATTGGGATACAGCAAACCTGCGTGCTCTTTCTCTCGGAATATCCTTCTTCATTTAAAGATGCTCGTAAACTGGTCATCCTCTTGGCATTTTTGCAATTACCACTTTCCTCGAAAAATATTTTAAATCCGTTAAAATTGACTTAGTCTTGATCTATTGATCTGAATGAGTGTAAACTTGGATTGAATTTCTTTTTATATGGAAATACAATTGAATTTGTAGATATTATTGTTTTATATTATACTTTTATATTTTAAGAAAATGATCTGAAAGAAGAATAAATTATAATTAAGTCTATAGAAACAAAAAAGATATCAATTTTTAAAACTAATCGCAAACTTTCTTTATGTGTCTATGTGTATGTTTTGTTATAAGTACCGTATAATAATTTCGTATGCATTTAGTAAAAAAGCAGTTATTTTGACATTACAAACGGACACTGGAAATATTTATGCAGATGATCCTGCTTCATAAGTAATAATTTTGAATTTAGTTTTTAATTGTAGGCAAGTTGCAAATTATTAATCATAATATAATCAAAATATAATAAAAATCTTCTAGTACTGATTGTCAAATATACACAGACTGCGACATTTATTGTTCGTTTGTTTAATTTTAGTGGAGTGATAGTGATTTATTGATCACAGCACAAGTAGTTACAGTTAGTAGCACATACATAAATTACAGAAGGACTATCATCCAGACCCTGAACAATTACTTGTACGCCATACAAATATTTGTTCTGTGCGGGATTAGAACCCGCGGCCCTCAGCATCGCAACTCACTGCTAAGACATTGCGTTACGAAGCCGTCATTCTCATTAAATATTTTTATATAATAAATACAAATATGCGTCCTATTTTATAATAAGCTTGCGGGCTCGGCAGACGTTGTCTTGCCATTTCCGGTAGAGTGCGATGAGTTTCGCTACGAATTTCACTCAGTACTTTTGATATTAAGATAAGTCATTTATGTCCGTAAATAAATAAATTGTTAATAACTTGACTTAAGAACCACCTATAGAATCCTAGAAATGCTCTGCAACATCGACTCTACATAACAAATATATTGTACATGACCTCAATCGGTCAAGACTTTCAGATTTACACGATCATTAACATAGAAACCAAAATTGTAAATATATACAGGGTTATTTTAAAAAGAGTAGCCAAATTTAAAACATAATATATATATATATATATATATATATATATATATATATATATATATATATATATATATATATATGTATATATATATATATATATGTATATATATATATATATATATATATATATATATATATATATATATATATGTATACACAAATATATATAAAAATAATAAGTTTTTGAAAATACTAGTAAATAGGGCTTCTATTTTTATTTCAAATTATACCATAATGAATGTGATTTATCTACTTACTATCAACGTTTCTACTATCAACGTACTTACTTACTATCAACGTTTTTTCTTGCCGATCGACCGCAGCCCTCAGTAAAATCAGTTAAAATAGTACATTATCACGCAATTTGAATTTAAAAGATAAATAGAACAGAATGTTTGAGATTTTTTAATTAATTTTTCTTCACCATTTGCCTATATTACTTATTCTAAACCTTCTCTTCAACTTTGGCTGTTTATTGCAAAATGACCGTGTATAAATAGATAATCATAGGTCAAACTTCCTACAAATCGTAAACTCAACTGGAATGTAAAATTCGTGTGAGTTGTTGGCGCCAGTTAGCACACAAAATATGCGTCTAAAAATGAAAATAAAACAATGGCTGACATAAGAAGTGACAGGAAAAGGTTAAGAATAAAATAAATGAAGTGGAACCATAGTGACAGTCACTATTTTCTTTTGACAAGCCGCAATCTTATATTAATTTCTTTAAAGCTAACTAGAAGTTGAAGCTCACCACAAAAGAACCAGAGCAAAGTAAAGAATATAACCCAACGGATCACTTAGCTGAATTGGCAATGGATCGGCCATATAGCTCGAATAACCGACAACCTATGCGGAAGAATGTTTCTCGATTAGCAGCCTTTGGCTAGCGAAGTGTACCGCAACTCTCCTGGACTAGATGTAGCCACGACCTGGTAAGACATGCAGGAGGTCGATAGATGCAAGTGGTTACTTACCATCACGTTAACTGTAAGTACGATTATCTCTTCAGTTTTATAAAAAATCTTATTGGGTAAATTTACGTTTTTAACTAATAAAAAATATTTTCATGCTCGCATAACGTCTGTTCGTAAGAACTATTATTTTTCACGTTATTTATGCTTGTAAAAATATACTTGACAATTTGTTTAAATCCGATAAAAATGAAACATAAAAATTACATAATAATACAAGAATAGTTTATTAATTACATTAAGTCCATCAGTATAATCTTTCATATTATGGGTGGTTGATGCTTCATTTACATCAATAGCGGGCGTTCTGCTCTTTTATTGTCTTTTAAATTGCAATTAATTATTCCACTTTATGTTAATTCTTCGAACGCGCCAGCGACGAACCTCGCCTGTCTTTTTGCGGCCAACTGTGGTCGAAACTAGTACACACCGGCTAAATACTTAAAATTTTATTCGGATGCTGGCAAAATAAATGAACATTATTTTTATGTAACGCGTATTTGCATTTAAAGTGGACTTCATACAACTTAGTTTCAGGATGTATTTGTTAGCTTAGTTATTTCTTATTTTTAAACAAATGCATATTAACCATATAGACTGTATGAAATTAATTTTACAGATTTTATTTTAACTTATTTCACTTTTTTCATTTTTTCAAGTTTACTATAATTTGATGACGATAACGACAAGTGAAAGTTATTTATAAAATCATATAAAATCTCATGTCACACAGTGTTTGTGGTCGCACTCCTCCGGAACTGCTCGATCGACTTTTATGATTTTTTACGTTTATCTAGTAGGTATGAGAATAGGTCGTAAAGTATATTTATACCCGGTAGGTGACGCTCTTGTCGAGATCCAGAAATCACACATGCAAGACCCGGCCGGACAGCTACTAGTAAATATATTATATTACTTACTAACTTATATAATTATATTAGTTCGATTATATTATCTTTTTCCACTTTTCCCACTAAGTTTACAGTTGGCTGGTAAAAAAATGTCATATGGCACTAAGTCCGTTTACATCTTTTTGCAAAAAAGTGTGCATAAAATTAAACAAATAAAATAGTGACTGCAATATTTCATACATAATTATAATATTACTATTTCTTTAAAATACTTTAAAATTTGTTAAACAAGCGAACAACCATGCAACGAGTCAGATTTATTAGATATATCAATCCGAACTACTGACATAATACGAAGGTCAGTGACTCCATGATAACTAGCTGGTACGCAAATTTATGATCGGTTCTAATTATTTTATACCGATATCTTAGTAAGTTATTGCAGGAAATCGTACAGTTTTTGATTGGCAATGTAATAAAATTTGAGTTATGGTGCAAAACAGTCCTGAATGCTAATACATTGGATTTTTCATCCATAGTCAAAACTAAGCATGTCTGTTGTTTCAAGTTACATAATATCTAATTTGACAACACTTACACGTTAAAACGTTTTGCTGTTGTTTGCAAATAAGAGCTATTTTGAAAAATTACTAATATATATGTTAAAACTTTTATATATGCTACGTTGCTAAGATTTAATGTTTAAAAGCACTAAAGTTCTGAATTAAGAAGCTATTGCGTAAAAATTATTTTATTCTTTTTAGTTCTTTGAATTCGGCCTGTACTTTTCAATAAAAGTTCATTTTTTGACCACTTTGAATGGACTTAGGATTATCACATCGAAAGCCGTGTTTTTTTTTGTAACAAAACACAGTAGCGTGAAGCTGTTATTTTATGCTAGTATTCCGTAAGAGCAAGTTCCTTCCCCGGTCGGGCCGACCGATTCGTGCTACAACTATAACGCAGCTGCTCATCTCTCTACCACGTAAAATCAAATCGATTCAATTGTTTTTAGGAAAAAAACACTCTTGAAATAAAATTTGTTAGCCAATATGCGGGGTTGTTTAATATAATAAGATTACAATAATTATGTTATTATACTATATTTAACACCACAATAAAAAAGAACTAAGAATTTAAGTATCGATGACACCATTTGTAGTAGAGCTAAGGAGGACGAAAAAAGTTTACTAACGTTTCAACGTACACACCATCCACATCTTTACACCGACCATACTTATAAAACAGTACCTTTGTTCGCTAGGGACCTCGAAACGGGGAGATATATTGAAATACGAACTTACTGAAGTCGAATCCATTGCAATAAATTCCAAATGATATGTTAATATGTAACTGAAAATGTCAAAAGTAACTCAAAGATTAATCGCCTTGATTTAGTTTCTTATTTTTAACGTCTGATGATTCCAGTTGAGAAATATTTTAAGTAAATCTTACATTTTTATTGTATTAAAACTGTATTATTTGTTTAATATTAAGAAGCCTACACAAAGATTATTTCGCTTATATAATGATTAATGACAAAGATAAGAATATGTGTTTTAAATGTCAAATAAATCTAAATCATTCTTTATTCGAGTACGAGTACATCGTAGGCTTGTTTAAATCTCATATGAACGTCTAAATCTACACTCTTATTAGAAACGAATTCACCAGGTCAAACAAACACGGAAGTTTACGATGGCCGCCACAAATCAAAGTAGACCACCCATTCTGTAATTTGAAAGAATAGCAATGAGTTTCACATATAAAAGTAACACAAGTTTGAAGTGTAGAGTGAAGTGTGTCATTAGATTTTCATCGATCTATTTTTGTATAATAGCCTCTCGTTCTTCGATGTTATTTTAGGCGATCGCGGATGAAAGGGAGGATGAATTATAAAGGATCAAAGTGTATTTCTAGCCGATGGTAAAAGTGTTAATTTATTTGTATATTGGGAGAAAAATACTTTCGTAGTATTGTCGACTACAAAAAATGTTATTGTCGTGTAAACAACAGTAATTTGAACGAAAAAAGCTGTTAATCAGAGTCAATTTTGTAAACGAACACCTGAGTAATTTTATTTCAAGCACTTGCCGTCATTTTATTAGCAATATGTTGATAATAACTACATTTTCGGTGTTTTTAAATGAGAAAACTAAGCAAAGCAACTAAAACTAATGTGTTTTCAACATGACACAACGACGACGTTTATCTTTTTTATCACGACAGCAATAAATCTAAAATAAAATAAATTAAATTAAAAAGTAAATAAATATCAAATTTTGTTTCAATCGTCGGTGTTACTTTTATCTTACATAGGGAACCGGTGACCCTTTTTACTAGAAAAGTGGCATTCCATCTTCGTCCTCAAGGGTGACAACGTATCTGCATTTTGATTCGTATTCGAGAGTAGATGTAGATTTCTATGGGTCACAGAAATGATTTACCCTCTGGTGGACTGTGTGCTCGTTTGTCACCCTATCCTATTAAATAAATAATAAATAAATTTAAAGAGTGTCAAAGCAAATTTATATGGCAAATATTAACGGCGGAGTCACGAAGGGACGCCCTAGAATAAAGTTTTCGACCAAATTGGCGATATTTTAAAAATGGGACACCATAGAAGTACCCTTAACAGACGAGCATGTATGCGTAGATATACGGATGTAAAGGAGGCGAAAGAGGTATGTCAGGATCGTGCCAAATGGAAGTCCGTAGTCTCTGCCTACCCCTCTAGGTGACAGGCATGATTGTTTATGTAAATACATCTAATATAATGTTACGCGCTCCAGTCGACGACACACTAGCGCCATCTAGTGTCAGGAACGAGAGCGAGGGGAGCGTTGCAGTAAATGACATCACACATCTTTCGACCGACAGCGCCACCCGAAGAACTAAGATTCTAGAAAATCTGTACTCGAACTCTCGGTACCTTGCGCGTGTTTACTTGAACATTCCGGATATTTTGCTAATTTAAATAAATAGGTGGCGCAAGATGCGATCGGGACAGAGTTGAACTCGGCGACACAAGCGAAGCTTCGGAGCGGAATTAAGTGAATTAGTGTGTTTAATTATTAGTGTTTTAACTTTAATTTGTGTAAAGTAAATTAAAGTGTTAATTTAGGTAATTTTATCGGCAATTTTTATTGTCACGAACCTCAAGCTCGTAACAATTGGTGTCAGGTGTGGGGTAAAATAATGCCGATTTTACCTAAGGAGGAAACGGAGGGTGTCCGTACCCGAAGTCAACGCCAGCAGGAGACGGACCAGAGGAGATTTGGTGGTGCAACGCCGCAGATGTCTGAGGGCCAGCCGCCGGCCACGGAAGCCGGTCCGTCAGCAGCTTCTACGTCTGTGGCACCTGACTTAGGTGCTCTGATGGTGATGCTGCAGCAGCTGCGAGGCGGACAGGAGGAACAGGCCCGTCAGTTGAAAGAGCAGCAGGAGGAACAGGCCCGCCGACACGAGGAACAGGCCCGCCGACAGGAGGAACAGATGCTCCTCATGAAGGACCTTCACGCTACCTTCGGGAAGGAGATAAAGGAGGTGAAGAATAGGGTTGCTCACCATGACAACCGCCTGTCGGAAGTTGTAAACCGAATCCAGAAAGCTGAAACCCGAATCGACCAAGTAAACAATTGGGTTGACATCGTAATGGCTGACATGAAGAAATCACTGGACGAACTCAAACTTGCAGATGGAGCTACAGCTCCCGTAGTAGCTACAACACCTTCGCTACGTGGGTTCAAGGTGCCACCGTTCGACGGTGCCTCTTCCTGGTCAGCCTACAAAATCCAGTTTGAGGCTGTTATGAAGGCGAACGGCTGGAATAAAAGTCAGGCCATGACTGCTCTCACACTAGGCCTGCGCGACCAGGCCTTAACAGTTCTGTTAGCTCTCGGTGAGGAAGTGACTTATGAGAAACTCCTTGAGGCATTGGAGGCGAGATATGGCGACGCTCACCTGGAACACGTCTTTCGTGCGCAGCTTAAAGATCGTGTGCAGCGCATCCACGAAAACCTGCAGCAGTGGGCTCTAGAGGTGGAGAAGCTGGTGCGAAAAGCATACCGGTCTGTACCTGCGCACATTGAAGGGAACCTGGTGCAGACATTCATCGACGGCATCCGTGACCTGGAAGTCAGAGCTGCTGTGAGGCTCGGGCACCACGAGACGCTTAAGGACGCCTTGGCCCATGCACTGGAGGTAGAAGCCGTGCGGCAGGATCTTCGTTCCCATCGCGTCAGGGAGGTTGCAGCAGCTACAGTTCGCGACCGCAACAGAGGATACAGCCCTAGGTGCTATGGCTGTGGGGAAAAGGGCCATCTTCGATCCAGCTGCCCTAAGCGAACCGTGGAAAGGAGAGTTGATCGACCTCGAGAGGGTAGTGCAGCTAACGGCACCGCCTGGCGGCGACAGGATCATCGTTCACCTCACGCTAGGGAGGTTACAGCAGTTACGGTTCGCGACCACAATAAAAGATACAGCCCTGGGTGCTATGGCTGTGGGGAATGGGGCCATCTTCGGTCAAGCTGCCCTAAGCACACCCTAGGAAGGGAAGCTGGACGGTCTCAGAGAAGAAGTGCGGTTAACAGCACCGCCCAGCAGCAGCAGGAATACAACTTTACTATCAGACACTGCAGCGGGAAATCTCACGGCAACGCAGATGCATTGTCAAGAAGACCTTGTCCTGAAGATTGCAACCATTGTAGTAGGCAAGAGAGTAAGGAAGTGGTATCCGTGAGGATGCTCAGGACAGACCACCTCAGCAACGGGTGGAAGGACAGCCTACGTCATGCACAGCAGGAAGATCCGGACATCAAGCCGATTCTGGGATGGATGAAGGCCCGTGCTACCAAGCCTAAGTGGAGGGACGTCTCAGCAATGAGTTCGACCACTAAAAACTATTGGGCCCAGTGGGACAGCTTGCTGCTTCAGAATGGAGTTCTGTGCCGTCAATGGGACAATGGTCTAAGAGACAGCTGTCGTTTGCAAATGGTTGTCCCTAAAGCTAAAGTGCCGAATGTTCTACAGCTGTGCCATAATGGTCGTTCAAGGGTCCATCTGGGAGTTAAACGAACTCTAATGAAGGTCCGAGAACAGTTTTACTGGGTCCATTATCGTGACGATGTCGAGGATTGGTGTCGTACATGTACAAGTTGTGCGGCCGTGGGGGGACCTCAGACACGTAGTAGAGGATCACCGAAATTGTACAATGTTGGTGCACCACGGGATAGGACAGCCCTTGACATTGCGGAGCCGTCACAGAAAGGCGCAAGAGGGACTCCTAAGATCGTCCATGTGGATCGCTTGGCGCGTTATTATGGGACCGATAATGCTCGGGACGAGCATGTCTTAGGAGGGGGCAGTGTTACGCGCTCCAGTCGACGACACACTAGCGCCATCTAGTGTCAGGAACGAGAGCGAGGGGAGCGTTGCAGTAAATGACATCACACATCTTTCGACCGACAGCGCCACCCGAAGAACTAAGATTCTAGAAAATCTATACTCGAACTCTCGGTACCTTGCGCGTGTTTACTTGAACATTCCGGATATTTTCCTAATTTAAATAAACAGGTGGCGCAAGATGCGATCGGGACAGAGTTGAACTCGGCGACACAAGCGAAGCTTCGGAGCGGAATTAAGTGAATTAGTGTGTTTAATTATTAGTGTTTTAACTTTAATTTGTGTAAAGTAAATTAAAGTGTTAATTTAGGTAATTTTATCGGCAATTTTTATTGTCACAAACCTCAAGCTCGTAACAATAATAAGAAGAGATGTCAAGAATACTCTTCCACATTTACCCTTCGCTTTTGTTTTTCTTATTTAGTCTGAGTATTCATAGAATCCACTAGTAGGTATCCAGCTTCCGTTTTGCAAAAGACGCTTCACACCTATGCATGCCGGGATTACCTTCAAAAGTGGCTATATTTAGATTTCAGTTAGTCTTGAATATGTTTACTGTTGTTATAACCATGTGTACATTTTTTGTCATGTTGGTGATACTAAAAATAAATTAAACCGTCCGTTTTGCTCCTGTGTCTATTTCTAATCAAGTTACTATGGAACATTTTTTATAATTGATACTGTGGTTTAAATTTTTTTTTGTTTACGACAAAAATGTGTAGCTCTGGTAATTGAAATTCTTTCATGCACAAATGTGCCTTAAACGAACACCGCAACTTGGCTAGTTTCCAACAGGTTTCTTTCTCCAAGCTATACTGGAAGATGCATGACTGGTTTGAATTTATTTATCGAGGCTAACTAAGTGACATATTAAATGGTTTCGAGCTCTAACTATATTTCTCAAAAGGCTACCGCAGTATCGTTACAAATGACTTCCAAATAAGTCTGTTAGCGTGTACAGTATATATTTAACGGGAAGACATTAAAGTATTCAATTTAATATTAATTATAAATTTAAATATAGTGAATATACTATCTGTTATAGATGTGATATTTACTGCGGAAATTGAAATGAACTCACTCACACTCACACTCTTTTCTTCACGTCAAATCCTTACCGCTTTCATTGTTCCGTACTTAGATCGTAAAGCCTACACAAAGCCTTTGTCTGGAGCTTTTGCCCTACTGGTAGTAATATTAAAGCTCCTTTAACTAAATTTGCAGCAAAAATTTTACAATAATAAAATTTAACTTTTTATTTCATGAGTGATGATGTCATTAATGACAAACCTGAAAATAATAATTTGTACAAACTTCTTTCCCAATTACTTTGGTGGAATTTTATATAAGATCAGAAATTAATTATCAATGACTTTGTTACGTGATATGGCTCTTTTTTATCTAATAACTCGTATGAGTAGGTAGGTAGGTGAGTATAAATTACCTATTGTGTTTCGCTTTATATAAAACCCGGTATAGTAATAAGATATCAGGCATTTCATCTTAGTCGTTAGATGTGCCTTTGCATCACTAATAGCTTTTTGTAATAAGGGTGCAGTCGCTTCGTACAACCACGCAGGCTATAACCATTAGAGAGACGAATCTCACCATTGTGATGTAATTTACTATACAAGGTTTAAAAAAAACTAATTAAGCTTTTAAACGTCATTTTAATTTTTTACAAATTAAATCTTAAAGTAATTTTTGTATCGGGTAATGGTAATCTATTTATAAGAAAATCCACTCTCGCTCCTTACCTTAATTTGCATGAAAAGTGTTAGCGCTCAACAGTTTTCTTCAACGAGATTTTAATATTCAACTTCATTCAAACAAGCTTTGTCTAGAAGCTAGGTAATGCTCCTTTGATATACATTTTCTATTAAATATATTAAGGGTTACTCCGGATCGAGTTGGAAAATAATAACCATGATTAAAACTACTTTTACGGATTTTATCGCGTTTATTTTTACTTTTTATTTTTAATTCCCGACGTTTCGGGCGCTTTCCAGCACCCATGGTCACGGGGGACTGAGATGACTGACGTCCCGATGTCATTGTTAAACCCGGAGTACCTTCAGCTTTTTTAATTATTGTTTATGGTCCGATCTATGCAAAATGAACTAACTCTGTCTTGAGGTCTTGCAGTGGTATGCTTGGGTTTAGTTTTAATTTTATTGATTATAGGATCCCAAGCAGGTGGTAGTACCCAGCCTCCTTCTCTATTGAAATTAGGATGTTTTTTAATTTCAATAGCCTCACGTATCATCCTTGGTAGGAATCGGTGTTCTTTCGCGAGGATTTGTGGGTAGACCACAAATCCTCGCGAAGGAATCGGTGTTCTTTCGCGAGGATTTGTGGGTAGACCACAAATCGTAAAAGTATATATAGTATATATAGACAAAAATCCGTAAAAGTAATTTTAATCATGTGTAGTGTTCGCGTAAATATAAGAAATCATTAAATAATAACCATATAATCTCTTCTATTCTATCGTCATTAGTACGAAAAAAGTCCATCGTTGGGTATAGGGTTCTGTCAACTGTTGAATGGTGGATTGGCGAACACTGTACTAGACATCTCGCATGCTTGATACTGTTTCGCGTCGCCGGCTAGGATACTTATACATCGATTTTAAGCGTGATGATCATACCCCGATTTATCCATTTATCTATTCCATACATTACAAACTTTAGAAGTCTACTCCTAAACATAAGGCTCACCCGTTTATTGCCTCATGGCAGGTTGTTTGGCAACCGCAGTTTTTTATTATTTTAAGTTGGTATCAGGAATATACCAATCAGTTTTAGTTTGGTATATTGGATATTTCTACATCGCCTCTTCACGGCTTGATCTAATGGAAGACATTGTGATGTTTTTTGCCGTTTACCAAAGTTACCAACTACCACGGCACGAAGAATTTTCTTAGGCTGGCTAGGCTTAGGCTCTTAATTACACGACATTAAATATGTATTTAATAAAAAACCTACTTACTTACCTACTTACCTAACTTCATTACAATATTAATCTGCGTATAAAAAGTTTTTCTTCTTTCTAATGACTCATAATAAAAATGTATATTATATCATAAAAATTGACTGTCTCTCCTTTTACAAAATTACAATAGAAATACATATATAGAAATAATTAATTTTGTTAGACTAACTGTTCAACGATTATATGCAACGCCGTAAATCTTTGAATGCTGATCAAAAGTATTCCATAAGCAAGCAATTTAATTAAATGTGCCAAAAACGTTTAAGCGAGATTTTTTACCACATATAGCGTTTATCATTTAATAATTGTATATATTATTTGCTTACGTATTACGGCGCATGTACAAAGTATTTAAAAGCTCGATAAAATAAATTACTTTTTGGTATATGGAAGGATGTTATCAACATTGTTGTCCGATTTAAGAAGTAGTGTAAGAGGTTTCTAAAGAATCATAATTTTGTTTGAATTGACTATTGTAATAGGTACTGGATAATTATTTATGTTTTCAGACCTAGCATATACCTATAAATGACTTAAATTATAAAACATGAAAAAAAAAACATAAACACTCACGCCTGTCACCCAAATTAAATTATAAAATAATAAAAAAATTTAAAAATTTAACAGAAAATTATAACATGAATAAAAAACTAATTAGTTAAAAAATTCTGTTCTGTAATCGTTTGTTGTCTGAGTAATTAAATAATCTATATAAATTTACCTAGCACATATAAACATATATTCTAAATATATTTCTGTATTTCTGTATTTCTAATGTATTTCTCGGCAATGCATTAACTCCCTTATAAAACGCATTTATTAATCTAGTTATATAAGCGATCACTATCATATTAAAAAAACTCATATGCCGATAAAAATTACTAACTCATTAACTAGCTAAAAACTAACCGGGTTTTGAGTTTAACCAAATATGCTTACAGTGGTAGTCATTACTTTACCGCATTAGGAATGGCAGGTGCCAGGTACAGCTAACCGTTTGTGGTAAGTTACTAGGTGCTTAAGAGGAACGCGCATTTTATATAGAAACTTACTGTGATTTATTTTGTATAAAAATTGATTTAGATTAAGCAACACTTCAATAACACAACTTAAGGAAAATATTTTTAAAAAATTCGTTTGAAAAGTTTATTTTTTTTCATAATACGACAATAAGTGTAGTATAATATTTATTCATAATACAAATAATCGATTTGACAATTTAAAACTCGTTCTCTAAACAATAGTTTACATCAATTTTCTCGTCAACTAAATTCACAACAAATTATGTGTTAAAGTCGCTTTAAACAATAGGCTGGTACCGGCTCGGTGCGGCGCGAACAGAAGCAATTGCTGCCAAACGCCATACATATTTATCCGGCATGCACAAACGCAATAAAATACTCAGGAGCGATAATTGCCTTCGTAAACCTCATTATATAATATGCGATTGCCAAATATTTTCTTAAAATAACAAATAAAATGTTGGATATTCCAAAAATCTGACAGAAAGTCACAGAAATTGTAATAATAAGACAATGGAAATGAATTAGCACTCGATTACTTCCAAAACCGTTGTCAACACATACGCATTAGCGACCGATGCATGCAGCAGTATTATAAACATACGCAATACACAATGATATAGTTTCACATTACATTGCTTGGCGAGTTTGTCAACGTTTCGTGTGTCGCGTATTACGGTAGAACAAAAGCAGCAATGGTAATTGTACAATACGAAAAGTAATAAATGAAAATTTACAAAAATAAATATATAATAAAGTATTCATATAGTAAAGTATTCATCTAGATGTAAATTAGTAAAACAGTAAAACAAAGATAATTATTAAAAAGTCATATTACCGATAAAATGTTATGCCCTTATTAGTTGAATTACACTACATTGATGAGATTTTACTAATAATCATGGTGCATTTCACCATTATAATAACATAAATTCACGTAATAGACGCCACACACGGTCCGTTCAACTGATCAGTTCAAACTAAAACTGTTGATATATTTTTAAATATTTAATTTTCGATATATCGATAATTATAAATATATCAATATCGGAGTTTTATATATAATTTTATTTATCAATATATCGAAAATCCAATATTTTGAAAAACATCAACAGTTTTAAATGATCAGTTGGAACAATTAGTTGAAATGGCCGTATGTGGCGACCATAAGACTTTCCCCGCGTAACTAAAATACAAAATGGTGAATGATGTTCGTCAACACATCATAGCGGCGACAACGTCACGCGTCTATGTGGCTTTTGTTGTCTTATTATTACGATTTCTGTGCAGAAAATGTATTGGTTTCCGTTAGTATCATTTAAGAAATTAGAACAATAATAATAAAGGTGGGTTATTTATCAGACAAGTGTAATCAAGACGCCTCCACGACGGATGATTAAAATAGTCAGCGTTTCCGTTAGTATCATTTAAGAAATTAGAATAATAATAATAAAGGTGGGTTATTTATCAGACAAGTGTAATCAAGACGCCTCCACGACGGATGATTAAAATAGTCAGCGTAACCACGCTACCAAGGCGTCGACTGTCTACAAAGGGTTTTAGTGCTTTAGAACTAAATTTACTGTCAATATGTTAACACAGAAAGTGTTACAATCGTATCGGATAAGTGTCACCCAGTCGGACACAATTACTGCTATGCCGCACTATGCAGTCGGTCTTTATTTATGGAATAAGGGTGAAAAATGTGAATTTAGTTTACTTGATGGTAAGAGGAAGCTGTGGCCCATACATCTATATCAATCCTCGATTATGAATCAAAATAAACATGCATGCGATGCGAACGCATAACCCACTAGAACTGAGATTCCGGTGAAAAGAGTCTCCGGTTCTCTAAACTTACCATACGAAACGCAGCATCATTAAGCTGCTGTTCTGTGAGAGTTATAATAGCGGCAGTATGGCTCTACCACCCTGATCTTCCACTAGGTGGAGTGACGACCTCATAAGACTTATAGGAATTTGATGGATGTAGTTGGTTCAGAACCGTCTTCTGTAGCAGTCTTTGTGGGCGGCATATGATCGGCAGTGGACTTGTAAAGAGTCAATGGTAAGGATGACAGTTGTAATGACTATGCCCACCACCACAATTATCTTATGGTGTTCTTAATAAAGTAACGAAAGGCCAAAATGTTAAAATAAAAAAGTTCATTGCTATTTCTCTTGTTTTAAGAGCCCAGTCTTTCAGAGCAAAACAGAAAAATTGCGTTCTGGTGACACATCTACACCCTCCCTGCCCCGCCACTTCATGTACCGCCACCGCAGTTATCTTTCTGGCCGTAGCGTGGAAAGTTGCTCTACTAAGATTTTCCAGTATCAATTTATCTAATATACAGGATTATTGATAATTAGCTAACAAATTTTCACATACAGATTTTCTACCTCGTATCTATTTTTGTTCCATGCTTTTATTACAAAATTCGTTACACAAAAAAATATATTTTAAGTTTGTATAATTTTTGTTGTTTTGTTGAAAAGGTTTCTAAAAGATAATCATCTAGAACCTGTATAACATGTACTCGTATTATTGATTATTCAAATGAATCTGGCAAGTGCTAGAATGAGTCGTGCACTGAGGGTTTCGTAATAAGTCGATGACACTATCGAAAATCCGTCAAGTACGTCAAGTAGTTCTAAATACTAAAATAGATTTAAAAAAAACTCAAAATAATTTCTATATAAGTACAAACAGTCCACTATCACACATATTTATAGTTTCTCATTAAAGTATAATGTAACTTTGTATAGCATTTACCTATATGCATGAATTACTATTCTTGTACAGCAGCATCGACGGACGACTTAGCGCTTTTTTTTAATTTATTCGCAATGGCTTGAATGATGTATGGAGGGTCTTTGATTGGCATCGAGCGTTCCATGCGAGAATCAATTAGCTCAGGAAGCTAAAGAGGAAGAAAAATGACGTCCAATTTTTTTTAGATTTTGACGTTTCTGTGATCAGCATGACAATTTGCGAACATTGCGCTAAGTCTCCTATTTGACGTCCGTATATTGGACGTCGTAAGCAGTTTGACGCCACATTATATCCAAAATTGGCCATAGTGGGCGTACAATAAATTACGGGATGCTGAGGATATTACTTAATAGTTTACTTGTAGTCTACGTGTATTACTGAATAGTTTTCGTATCTAAAAATGTCATTAACTCGACATCAGCAGCTACCGGTAACAAGGAAATCTCTAGTTGAAAATCAAAAAGACGAAATTTTCCTTATGACACTTAAAAATTAAATTAAAAAAGTATTTCTATAAAAACATAATGTACTTTTTTTTAAAAAAAAGGACATTAACCACTCGTGGTAAGCTTAAATTGCTTGTGTTACGAGTGGTTCACGCCAGTAGTCGAATGGTGGATTCGAACCCACGACCTTTTTGAGTTCGCGGTCCGCTCCCTGCCATTAGGCTACTGTCGCTTGTAAACAAAACATCATGTGCAATCCAAAAATGTATAATACTTCTATATTTCCTTGAAGAACTTACATAATATGTAGGTTAGGTACCTAATTATATACCTAATATTTAACCAAGTGCTCACACATATGCACGTTGTTAACTATTTTACTATGAAACACAAAAAAACTTACCTTTGAATTCTATTTCTGTTCATTGCTTCAACGTTTGATTTCAATTTTCGTTTTCTGGTACAAGCATATTTTTTACGTTTATGGTCCATATCGAAATTAAAAGTTATAAAACAAATACAAAATGATTTATAAACCCTTAAAGAATTATATGCAAAAAATAATAAAGTAGAGAAACTTTCAATTCGTAACAATGCGCAACCAAGATTAGGGAAAGAGAGAGAAAGAGGAATGTTAGAGCGAGAGGAAGTGCAAAAATTTGGCACAGACAAGATGTCTGAACGCTACAGCCGCTCAGCGGCTACTAAGGAATATTGCCCGCAATTATTGTTTATAAAGTCAATATTTTATAGTTCGATCGAAATAATTATTAATTTTGAAATAAAGTGGTTTAAATTATTATTTTTTAATATTTGTCTAATTAAACACCTGCCCTTGAGAAAAAAATAATTGTAGCATAAATATTTTCAGCTATTGCTATGAAACAAATAGTTTTTTATGAGGCGAAAACAGCGAAATTTAACGAAATTGAGACCTCTTATTTAAGACAATGAAAGATATTTAGAAAAAAAGAAACAGCGTATTTTGGAGATGAAGATGTTTAGCTATTAACGCGCTGAATAGATTTCGCCTTTTTATTATCGATTGCCTTATAATGGTACGCGAACAAAGCTCGAAATTGCGTTGGGTGCGAGAGAGCTCTATTTACCGTTTGATTTATCTAACATAGACCACATAGATGAACCAAAAAAAAAATTTAGCCATTACTTATCTGGGTATTTATGTGTTATCAAAATATTTTACTCTGAAACAATAATTTGCTGTAAAAAAAGAAATCAAAGTGGCGCTAATGATTCGATGTGAGTCAACTTTAAAAGACTGTAGCCTTAAGAGAGAAAACAGTCAATAGAAATCATAAGGCACAAGTAACCAATGCAAGTGTGATAAATTATTCAAACATCGGCCTTCGGTCGATAAAACGCCGACATGGGTCGTCGACTAGAGGAAAACTTGTAGATTATTCGGGAATCTATTATAAATAAGGTTTTTTTTAATACCATTAAAATCTTTAACAAGTCTTTGATTAAGAAAGCTGTCTTTTTAATGAAATTATGTATTTACACTATCGCCCAGTGGGTATCATTAACAGCCCATATTCACTACGTACTTCTATGGGCTTACCATACATATTTCGTGTTAGAACTCCATTTTTGCCTACGAGTCCGTCTGGGTAGGAAGTAAGATGGCGGATGATAAGAGTAAGATGGCGGATCTTACCTATTGCTGCTACTGCAGGGTAAATAGAGCCAGTATAAAAGTAGTTACAGTTAATGAAACGTTTATCTTAGTCCCCATAGTTGACAACGCATCCGTAACCTTCTTTGTATGTTGGTTCCAGATGTATGATGTGCAGCAGCAATATTTTATAAATAAAAATAATTTCCGGTCCGGTTCTTCTGACTAACATGTCCCGTGCTAAAAAACACATGGGCTTCCTCTTATTTCTGAGATGAAAAGAGATGAGAGTCACACGTCCTCAAAATATCTTCATTCTAAGATCCACCGGGGATCAAAATCAGGTTATTCCTACGCATAAATTTAAGTCAAGCCATTTGTTCTTTTTTGCCAAGCCCTTGAACTACTTTGGCTATTCGGTTCAAAATAGCCACCTAATTATGACTTTCTCGAGCCGCAATAAAAACTAAAATTGGTACTGCTGCTCATAAGTCTAAGAATCAAACCATTTTTGATTTAACAGCCGATTATGTTAAACCCGATTTCTATATGTGTAGCATAGCCATCGTTTATTGACTTTACTGCGAGGAACGATTGAATTATTGCGCCTTTAGTGAAAACCATTACGTTCTTCCTGAAAGTATTTGAATAGTAGATGTGCCGTTAGAACGTTATAAATATTGAAAGGATACGAATTGGGCTCCCGTGAACTGAGGTAAGCAAATATTTGTTAACTTCAATTCATCAAGAATACTTTCAACGAATGATTATTTTTAAACTTTATAATGTAATATCTTTTGTTTATATAATAATAAAATTTACAATATCTAATATAAATTTTTTCTAACATTATCTACAAGACATAGTTTGTATACAAATAGTTATTATTATTATTTTTATTAATAATATTACACCTGGAATGAGATGACGTCTACTAAGCTACTTCTAATTTATTTTGTGTAACATTTATGTATAATTGTGTAACATACATGATTGTAAGCAGTTTTTATTCTTCTAAATAGTCGACATAGGTTTATTCTTCTAAATAGTCGACATCGGTGTTCCAGTGGTAAATTAAACAACAGGATGATTTTCAATAAGCGTTAATTGTGATCTATCATGAATAAAAAGTTTCTCTTTCCGTTTTTGTTTAACCAAAAAAGGTTACTCACGACTAAAAGACATAATATGTTTTTTTATAGCATTAGGTGATAAACGAGCACACTGTCCACCTGATAGTAAGGTTATACTGTGGCCCACAGACATCCACATTTATCCTCAAATAAGGATCAAAATGCAAATGCGTTGTCACCCCTGACGACTAAGATGGATTGCCTCGATTTCAGTAAAAGAGTCTCTGGTTCTCTATCTTAACCATATGAAACACGGCAGGGTTACTGTTGATGATGTAGGCCGCTGGTGTCATCTGGGAGAAAAATATACAAAAAAAATTTGGTGAGCGCGTGTACATCCGCGGGGAGGGAGACATAGGTGTCACCTCGTATGATGTTCTAGTGCAACTAACTCGAAACGCGGGATCATGTACTCAGCGGTGCAACACCGTTGTTGCAAATATACCTTCACCCTACTGATAAAAATCGCGGTAAGTGCCGCCGTCCCCGTATGCACACGTACTTATTTATTATAGAAAAACAGCAAGTACATAAGGTAAGTAACAATGTTTTATGAGTATATATTTTACATATTTTATTTTTTATTGATTAATATTACTTATTTATATTTCAGGTGTTCGAGAAGCAACGTGAGCGTCGTCAACATCCTCCCCCCAAGTGTCGGTTCGCCGACACTCATTATCAAGCTGGAGAAAGGCCACGCGAGCAGCTGATCGCTTCATCACTCCTGACTTAGTCCTAACGTCAACTACTCTGACTCTGCCGTCTGAACCTGGATAAACCTTTTCAATAATACCTATTGGCCAACAGTTTCGAAATAATGATGGATCGACTACTACAACAAGATCTCCTACTTTTAATTGCGGACCTTCCCTATCCCATTTACGACGAGAAATTAGCTCTGGCAAAAACACTTTTACCCATCTGCTCCAAAATAAGTCTGTCAACCGTTGGGCAATACGCCACTGTCGTCTAACATACATGTCGCCATCATCAAAGACCCCAGGTACAGGTAAGTTCGACGAAGATCCTAGTAAAAAATGATTTGGAGTTAATGCCTCTTTACTTTGAGGGTCCACCGAAACCTGGGTAAGCGGTCTACTATTAATTATATTTTCGACTTCAGCGAGAAGCGTTAATAAAACTTCTTCTCGAGGAGCCCTCTCTCTAAGAACGACTTTCAGTGCCGTTTTCACACTTCTAATCAGACGCTCCCAAGCTCCCCCCATATGAGGACTGGCCGGTGGTATAAACTGCCAGGAAACTCCTTTGTTTAATGCTTCGGCTATATTTAAATTTGTCGGCACATAATGCCACTCATCAATTTTACTTAACTCATCAATTTCACCTAACCTATTTGCAATAAAAACTTTGTAATTTCTATGCTCGTTACGTATCCAATAAATAACAATCATTGAATCAGTCCAATAAAAAACACGTGACGGTTTAATTCTATGCTCCTTTTTTATAGTCTCTGCCAAGCGACATGCTAATAGCGCGCCTTGAAGTTCGAGTTTAGGCATAGTTAACGGTTTTAACGGCGCAACGCGACTTTTACTCGCAATGAATGACACCTGCACGCCGTTGCTGTCTTGTTTACGCCAATAAGCAACACATGCGTATGCGAATGGAGATGCATCACAAAAAATATGCAATTGCAACGACGTCTCATCGTCGTTTACGGTGTGGCCGCTCTTCTCATTCACACCGACAGAATCGTTGCTATAGAAATACCACCGCGGGATTCGAACGTAACTCATTTCTTGTAACTGCGAAATCCAATCTTTAAATAAAACAAATAAACTATCTGTTATTTCCTGATCCCACTTTATACCTACATTCCATATTTCGCGCATTAAAATTTTGGATTTTATCGTAAAAGGTGCTAAAAAACCATGAATATCATATACAGACATTATAATACGAAGAACTTCACGCTTAGTCGGTTTTCGTGATAGTTGTAAAATATCACTCGGTATACGCTTTAACGAAAGATCGAACCCGAACATATCACTCGCGGGAAACCACAAAAGCCCAAGCGTTCGTTCCGGCTGGGATTCAACATTAAACCGTATCGCCATGTCATTTAAAGTCTCTTTTGGCATATCATTAAGAACATCTGACTTGTTACTTAACCAGTTACGCATCACGAAACCACCTTGCTGATTAATATATGAAACATCTTTTATCATTTTTGTAGCAGTAGCGACGTCTGGTAAACTATCGATAAAATCGTCCATATATTGATTTTTCCTAATTGCATTAACTGCATCCGGCATTTTATTCTGAAAGCGCAATGTGTTTTTATTTTGGTTAATATATTGTGCTATAAATGGGGAGCAGTTAGCGCCAAAAATTAATGACGTCATAACATATTTCTTAACAGGATGTTGTATAGGTAATTTTGAACCTTTGTTACTACTTCCGAAGCCTAATTGTTCATTTTCATTGCTTAAATAGATATCTTTCCACAAAAAACGCAAAGAATTAACATCTTCTTTTCGTACATTAATCCTTAAAAACATATCTTTTATGCACCTATGATACCTACGCGGTTTTCTCTAAATCGTAACATTATTCCTAATAACGATTGTAACAAATCAGGGCCTTGTAAAAGAAAATCATTTAAAGAATAACCGTTCGACTTTGCTGCCGCGTCATAAACTAAACGCAGTTTTTTCTTATTTGGATTATCTACACCAAAGTGCGGCAAATACCATATTATACGTTTATTAGAGTTTTCATCGGTCTCATTAAGTTCTCTAGCATAACCATTAGAAAATAAGTATCTTATTCTTTCACAATAACGAGTTGCATACTCTTTGTTGAGCAAAAATTTTCTTTCTATTGACTTTAGACGATTAAAAGCGTTAGGGTAAGAGTCGGGTAAATGTAATTCATCGTATTTCCACGGTAAGCCGACATTCCATTGACCATTTACTAATTCTGCAGTGTCATCTAAAATTTGTAAAGCGCGTATTTCGTCTGGGTTGCGGCGCGGCTTCGAACCTACACCAATAGACTCTAACGCGAAGGATCTACGAACCGCATCGTGCAACTGCGCGCAGGTACATTCACCGTTATCGTTATCGAGAGAGAGATCGCTAGCAATCGATTCTACCGTGTGTAAGTGAAAGATACACTGCGACTGTCCCGCTTTTTCGGTGCAACTATTAATGAAAGAGACAAAGCGATCAGTGCAATTAACATCACTTACCATATGTCCGTGCACACACCATCCAAGCGCAGTTTGAGTTATGTACGGCTCACGCTGCTTACCACGAACACAACGAATGGGAGAAATTAAATGATGGTTGTCCTGACCTATTAATAATTTTGGCTTAGCGTTACAATTACATAACATAAGATCTTCACTTAACAATCCATAATTATTAAAGTCCATATTCGGCACTTTTTGTGTTGGTAAATTTAATTCTTTAATTTTACGCGCACGGAAAGTAAACATTTCGTTATACGAATTGGTAACACTAACACTCACTACTTGAGATTCACACACAAGCTCGCCCGAGTCCCATGCGCTGCGCGCGCGCAATATCACGTTTGCACCGTATAATCCGAGCTCATCTGCGATATCAGAGGATATCACCGTCACGGTAGCTCCATCATCCAGTAGTGCATGCGTATGCAAACTGCCATTCGGTCCGTGAAGAGTGAGCGGCACCACTTTCAAAAGCACCTTGTGACAGTGGGATGCCACCGTATGAGTCACTGTTTCATTGGTGCTGGGATGCTCATCCTCACTTCGCTCCACAGTTTTTAAGCTTTCTTCCAATGGTTTTATCCAGTGCAGTAAACGATGATGCGGTTGATTGCAGCCGTCAATGTCGCAATTACTGCCAATACAAGACATACCATTCGTATGGCGGGGGGCAAGACATTTGAAGCAAAGTTTATTTACGCGTACAAATCGCCAGCGATCTTTGCGTAAGGCGCGCTTAAACCGTGAACAATCTGCGACACCATGAGCCCATTTTCGGCAAAATTTACACTTTTCCGCGTTTTGTAATTGATTACTATTTGTGTACAACAACGAGTGTGAACGGTGTTTACGTTCATCGGGCTTCTTTAAATTATATTGAGCGTGAATATGACTTATTCCTGATGCAGCTGTTTTAGTGGCTTCCTCATATAAAAATTCACTAAGCAATTCTAGCTTCGGTAAATTACACTCTCGCTGTTCATAAACGTAGTCGGTCCATTTTGCGACAAGCAAAGTTGGAAGCTTAGATACGACAATCGATACTAACTCCGGGCTGCGAAGATAATCACTTTGTTGCATTGCTTTGGCAGCAGCCACATAATTCTTTATTTTTATTGCAAAATTAATGATATCATTATGATAAGTTAACGGCAACGGACATAGTTTTTTAAGCTGTAAAACTATTTTACTCATAATTGTTTCTGGTTTGCCAAATCGAAGTTCTAAGGTGTCAATTATTAAATCGGGTGTAGTTCCACCAATCAAGAGTGAAGTCACTGCTTCTTTAGCATCGCCACGAAGACACTTACGTAGCCGCCATAAATTCTCTGTGTCACTATATTTGCATAATTGGGTAGATTCTTGGTACGCCTGTTTAAACTGCAACCACTCCATTGGATCTCCAAAAAATAAAGGCAGGTCTTTAGACGTTGCTAATCTTGTTAAGAGCTCCTGGTTCTGTATTTTATATGATGAGGCAGCTACTGCATCATTCAAGGCATGTGCCAGCTTTTCTAGGCCGATTTTTTCACAAGAGTACTCTTCTCGGTTCTCCTCATGCTGGTTTCCTGGAGCATTCAGCCAATTTTCAACTTTGCTGGTCGAAGATTTCATAGCCGACTTGTGGGAAGAGCGTGAATGAGACTCCAATTCTGCCATCTCAGCTGCAAGCTGTTTGTTTAGCAGCTTCGACTGAATATTTGCCTTAAGCTTGGCAGCTTCTGCCTGAGCACTCTTAACTTTGGCTTCTGCTTCAGCTTCCGCTGCTTGTATTTCCACGAGAGCCATAGCTTTAGCGGTTTCGTATTCCAATTGCCGTTTGCGTGCCGTACTTGACGACGTGCCTGAGGTCTTTGATGACTTTTTACTCTTACTAGAGGCACTTAGCGCATTTCCAGGTTTTTCCAGCACTTCATCCTTTAAGCTGAACGATGGTAACACATCTTGGTTGTTCTTGCACTCCGATTTTGCAGCGGTGCCACGTGGTCGTCGCTTTTTTTGCGGCGTAGCCGGCGCGTGGAACATAACTGGTACTTATTATTATTATATTTTTTGCAGACGACGTAAGGATTCGGCCGAAGGACCACTATGTTGATGATGTAGGCCGCTGGTGTCGTCTGGGAGAAAAATATACAAAAAAAATTTGGTGAGCGCGTGTACATCCGCGGGGAGGGAGACATAGGTGTCACCTCGTATGATGTTCTAGTGCAACTAACTCGAAACGCGGGATCATGTACTCAGCGGTGCAACACCGTTGTTGCAAATATACCTTCACCCTACTGATAAAAATCGCGGTAAGTGCCGCCGTCCCCGTATGCACACGTACTTATTTATTATAGAAAAACAGCAAGTACATAAGGTAAGTAACAATGTTTTATGAGTATATATTTTACATATTTTATTTTTTATTGATTAATATTACTTATTTATATTTCAGGTGTTCGAGAAGCAACGTGAGCGTCGTCAACAGTTACGCTGCTATTTTACGTTGGTATTCTGTGAGAACATGGTCCTGCCCCAATTGAGCCGACCCATCCGTGCTATAACTGTAATATAGCTATCACGTAAAAAACGTGTATCTTAGAACACAAGCAAACAGTCAGATCCCCAGTACCTAAAGTCTGTGTATAACTACTAGTTGAAATAAAGGAACGCCTTTTAGCTAAGTCTATTGGCGTGCATAACAGTTTAATAATTTATAACATGAATACGGGAAATAACCTTGGAGAAAACATCTTCACAGGTACATAAAGTAGTGAAATTTATACGATGAAATAAAGAAATCAAGCACTCTTTACTTAGAATAATATCCACTGAGCCCGGAATGGGTGGCAGTCCAGCATTTTCGTACTTTTTTCTTATTAAATATTAAAAGTAAGGATAGTGTAATTAAGCATTTAAAAAACACCAAAATAATTAGCACAAAGAGTAACAAAAATATGTAAACAAATAACGACCATATTTATTACAATTACAATTTGCACATCATGTTTAAATATGTATTTTAATTTAACAAGTGTTTGGTGGGAAAAAGACGATACCTGCATATTCAAGAAATTAATTGAAATCAAATAATGTAGAATTCACAGAAATAATGAAGCAACGGGCTTATCTCTTTGTTCTTTACTACCTCAAAATAATGAGGGATGTCCAGCATCAGCAGTACGAAGTTTAAAATGAGCTCTGTCACCGTTTCTTTTTTTCTTTGTCCTTATTCATACATCAATTACAGCTTATAGAAGTCACCTGCTAAACATAAAAAACTTATTATAAGTTGATTGTCTAATGGGGGTGAGTTAGATAATACTGCCTCACTTGGCAATTTTCCTCAATTTCCGAACGTAAAGTGCTCGTATCGTGGGGAATATAAAATAATTTAATGTACGTGATAAAATCCGTTAAAACTAGTTTTACTTAAATGTGTAGTGCTCGCGTAAACACACGAAATCATTCCGACTGAAATATTAATTATAATGCTCCGAAAACTAATTCAGATTTATTGTTCGTTCATCATCATCATCATCATCATTACAGCCTTTCACAAGTCCACTGCTGAACATAGGCCTCCCCCAAGTAATGCCACAAAGCACGGTCCTGAGCCACCTGCATCCATCGACTTCCTGCATGTCTTACCAGGTCGTCACTCCATCTAGTGGGGGGTCGCCCTACACTACGCCTACCGGTACGAGGCTGCCACTCGAGAACCTTTCTTCCCCATCGGTTATCGGTTCTTCGAGCTATATGGCCGGCCCATTGCCACTTCAGCTTACTAATCCGTTGGGCTATGTCGGTCACTCTGGTTTTACTGCGGATATCCTCATTTCTGAGTCTATCACGCAGAGAAACTCCGAGCATAGCCCTCTCCATAGCTCGCTGAGCGACCTTAAGCGTCCTCATACGGCCAGCAGTGAAGGACCACGTCTCAGATCCATAAGTCATCACTGGCAACACGCACTGGTTGTACAATCTAGTTTTTAGAGATTGAGGTATACCTGACGAAAAGATATGTCGTAATTTCCCGAACGCTGCCCAGCCGAGTTGAATCCGTCGATTGACCTCTCGGTCGAAGTTGGACTTACCTAGTCGGACTATTTGTCCCAGGTAAACGTACTCGTCAACAACTTCGAGCATAGTGCTCCCAACAACTACCGGCATAGGTGTGACATGGACATTGAACATGATCTTTGTTTTGTCCATGTTCATCTTAAGACCTATCCGTTGGGAGGCACTATTGAGGTCATTGAGCATAGTGCTTAAGTCCTCCAGCGATTCTGCCATAAGGACTATATCGTCGGCAAATCGAAGGTGAGTGATGTACTCGCCATTGATGTCAATACCGTATCCTTTCCAGTCCAGTAGCTTGAAAACGTCTTCCAATGCAGCGGTGAAGAGTTTCGGGGATATAACGTCACCCTGTCTTACACCTCTCTGCAGTTGGATAGGTTTCGAGCTCTGGTTCTGTACTCGGATAGCCATCGTAGCCCTACTGTACAAACACTTCAGCACTTCGATATACCGACAGTCAACTTGGCACCGCTGAAGGGACTGTAGCACCGCCCAAATTTCGACGGAATCAAAGGCTTTCTCATAGTCCACATACGCTAGGCAAAGTGGCAGATTGTACTCTTCAGTCTTCTGTACAATCTGCCGCAGGGTATGTATGTGGTCTATGGTACTGAAGCCTTTTCGGAAACCGGCTTGTTCGGGAGGCTGGAAGTCGTCAAGTCTGCGTGCGAGACGATTCGTAATGACTCTCGAAAACAGCACGTAGACGCGGCTCAGAAGGGAAATCGGTCTGTAGTTCTTTAAGAGAGCGTTGTCGCCTTTCTTAAAGAACAAGACCACCGCACTTCTGCTCCACGCCTCTGGAGTAGTGCCACCATGGAGGACGGAATTGAAGAGCTTCTGAAGGACTACAAGTACCGGTGTTCCACCCGCTTTCAGAAGCTCCGCTGTAATTCCATCCTCGCCTGGGGCCCTGCCGTTTTTAAGGTGCTGGAGAGCCATTCTAATCTCGCTTAGACTGACGTCCGGGATATCATCGGAATAGTGTCGGATAAGACTTGCTCTTGGATCGTTACTCACACTTGCGTGTGGCTCCAACGATGATGTGTACAGCTGCCCATAGAACCTCTCAATCTCACTCAAAATCTCAGGTGTCCCGGAAACGATGTTGCCACACTCAGTCTTCAGCTTTGACAGTTGGCTCTTTCTGGCAGACAGATCTCTGGCAAAGACTTTGGAGCCCTGGTTCCGCTCGATCGCTTCTTTAATACGAGAAGTATTAAAGTTGCGTAAGTCTCGCCGCATGCATTTGGAGATCTGTCTGTTCAGTTGCCTGTATGCTGTCAAATCTGTTGACGATTGCAGCCTCATCTCCCGTCTAACAGCCATGAGATTAAGAGTGTGATCGGAGAGTTTTTGTGTTCTTCTGCGGCGGGTCTTGCAGAACTTAGCTCCGACCGCATGGACAGTTTCCACGAGCTTGTCGTTCATATCGTCCACTGCATTGCAATCTTCTAGGCACTGGAAGCGGTTACGTAACTCGAGCTGAAAGGTTTCGGGATTCTGGATTAGAGCACGAGGGGGACGGAGCGTTGACTTCATTAGACGAGACCTCTCCAACTTAACGTTTAGGTTCAGTGTGCCTCTAACCATTCGGTGATCGCTGCCAGTTTTCACCCTTGCGATCACTGAGACATCACTGAACAGTTGGCGTCTGGTCGTCATAATGAAGTCAATCTCATTTTTTGTCGAACCGTCGGGGCTCGACCAGGTCCACTTCCTGTGGGGCCGCTTCTGGAAGAAAGAGTTCATCATAAAGAGTCCCTCTTTCTCCATAAAGTCGGCCAGCTGCTGGCCCCTTCGGTTCCGTTGCCCTACTCCAAATTTCCCTACCTTCAGCTCACCGCTTTCTCTTGTGCCTAGTTTTGCGTTGAAGTCTCCCATCAACACCGTGTAGTGGGTTTTGGAGGAATGTATGGCTCTGGAAATATCCTCATACATTTCCTCCACCTCCTCATCGGGGTGTGCCGAGGTTGGTGCGTAAACCTGAATGACCTTCAGCGAATACCGTTTGGTGATTCTGAGTATCAGGTACGCGACCCTCGTCGACACACTCCCAATCTTTACAACGTTGTTGACGAGAGACTTGTGGACGATAAATCCGACACCTCCTTGGGACAGATGGTCGCCCTCCCGGTGATAGAACAAGTTGCCGGACTCGAGGATTGCCGTGTCCTCCCCCTCTCTTCGGACCTCGGATAATCCAATAATATGCCAGCGCAACTTGTCTACCTCTTCTTCCAGCTCCAGTATCTTCTCGTCAGTCCTCAGGGTGCGTGCGTTATATGTTGCCAGGTCGAGTCGTCGTAGGTGGCAACCGAACCTCCACCGGAGATTCTTAGCACCCCCTGCCCCGCCGTTACCATGGTCGCCACCGTAGCCAGGAATAGCGGGGCCGCCGGGGACTGGGGGCCGTCTTTTTGTGTATTTGTTCATTGGGGGGTATTTGCCGTAGTTGCCACGCTTGGCGAGCGGGTTGGCAACCGCAGTTTTTTATTACGTCACAGTTGTCATCAGGAAGATGCTGCTGCCCATCTCCTGCCTGTCTCCCTCTGTCGCCTCTTACGACACCCACGGGAAGATATGGGGTAGTGGATATTCTTAACCGCCACTACACGGCACTATTGTTCGTTAAAAAGTTTTATTTTCGGAAAATGTGTTTAAAGAATTGCTAAGAACTTCGTTTATTTACAAATAATAAAAACTTTTGTAAAAAACTCTATAAAATGCTTTTGTTTGTGGGGTACTTTGTTCGACTAGGGACAATGTTTGAAGAAAATGTTATGATATTTCTAAAAGTCGTAATATTGTGGTTTTAACAATGCTCGAATTTCTGCACAAAAAATAAATTGCTGCCGAGAATGCCAGAGAAAACATCAATATTAAGTTTTGAAATTATAAGATGGCAACGAGTTTTCTTTTGTACTTTTTTATGTTCTGGTACATCACTATATAAGTCTTGAGTACTAGCATGCCTTTTAAGTGCTATCAGTTACACAATTTTGAATTGTGTAACTGATAGCACACATTACAACACAGCAATTTTGAATTTGGAACTGTTCATTATTCAAATTCGTTTGACCTGTCAAACCCCAAGTGGTCGGATCTGACCAAGGCGATATTCCGTCAAATCCCATGCGGTCGCATGCAACCACACCCACCCACAGAAATTTAAACCATTAAAATTTGTATTTGGAGACTACTTTTCTATGAAGAAGTTAGGCATTGTAGAATCAATATGAAATTTTCTATGATCTAGTATAATAAAAATGTGAATTAGTCTATGGATATTTATTTATAATCTACGTTCATTACATACGCCGGTTTAATTTAGATGTTGTTGTATTGATTTTTGGATTTTTCTAGTATTTTATTAGTGTTTTACTATAGTGTTTTATTATAAAATTGTTATGAAAGTTTTTTTGTGTGAATATAATTTATCTTCTTATAAATAATATCGAGTAATATACAGAAGTATAATAGTGATTTCCACGGTGCCGATATCCGCTTGGTATGTACCCGTTTTTTGTTATCAAAATATCACAGGATAGAAAATTTTGTATAGATTTTATAATGACAAACATTTTCATAGAAAAGTAGCCTCCAAATATAAGTTTTAATGGTTTAAATTGCTGTGGGTGGGTGCGGTTGCATGCGACCGCATGGGATTTTAATGGGCATTCAAGGGTTAAAGTAAATGAATCTTTCTAACTTAAAATATCCGTGCAATAATTTTCTACAAGCTTCGAAGACGTCTAACATGGCTTCGGTGTTTTGTTGAGCTTCTGTATTCCATGATTAAGCCCATATCTGAGGACTGCATAACGCTGGTATTTAGAATTCCAGCGTACACATACCAATCTTAGTGACAAACCTCGCGAGGGGCCACCGCCTTCACTGTAGATAACATTGTTTCTGTGTTTTCTTATAAAGTAAGGGTGACAAACGAGCACACAGTCCAACTGATAGTAGGTGAACGCTGTGGCTCATTTAATTCTTTTAACCTCGCTTAAGATGCAGATGCGTTGTTACGGTTGAGGACTAAGATGGAATGCCTCCATTCCAGTAAAACGGGGCTTCGGTTCTCTATACTCACCATACGAAACACAACAGCATTAAGCTGCTATTAAACGCTGGGACTCTATAAGAGCGCGGTCCTTCCCTGGTCGAGTCGACCCATTCATGCTACAACCATAGTAGCTGCATTGTGACGCTACCACGTAAAAACGTGTGTTAAAACGAATTCTCAAAGATCGTCATGTGATATATCATAAGATAAAGAAACGTTATTAGGCATCCCAAGGACAACCATTCAGAATATCTAGCATGAAGCTCCTGCATTTGCTTTCCGACGATCATAAGGCGACTCGCATCAGATGGCAGAAGAAAACTCTTCAAAGGTTCAACTGAGGGGAAACAAATCACGTATAAAAATCATAAGCGGTTTCCTATTCTAAACAACAATCTTCAATCTGCTTTTCTTCTGAGTTTTCCAAGACGAGCCCAAACCGACTAAAGTTGTTCACTCTCGAAGTACTGCAAAGGAAACGGTGGCCGAATTGATTGCGAAAACCGGTCATGTTGTGATTGCATTTTAACATCGTATAATGGTTAATGCTGAGTGGTAAATCACAGTTTGTTTACCACTAGTCATCGCCAAATTTTGGAAATTTAATCCAAAGCAACGCATCATCCTACACCATTACAACGCGAGCTCACACAGCGCTGGTCAAACGATTGAATATTTGAAGCAGAAAAACGTAGAAATTCTTAAATATCGTCCATTCAGTCCTGACCTAAGCCCCATTGATTTCTTTACATTTCGTAAAATTAAGAAAAACCATCATGGTCAATGGTTCCAGTCCAGTGAAGAAACAATCGACGCTTTCAAAACAGCCACTTTGAGCACCCCCACTTTGGAGTGGAAAAAGTGTTTTAATAACTGGTTCAAGCGAATGGATAAGTGTATTTAACTACGGTGTGAATACTTTGAAAAACAATAAAAATACCATAAGGTTCTAGTTGTATTTTTTGGTCAGACGTAAACTTGTAAATCGTCTGATTTGTGTTACAATTTTAAATCAACTGATAAAAATAGTATGAGTAGTAACATCCATTATCCCATGCGTAAATCCCATCCAAAGCGGGAAAGTATAGAACATTCTTCACTACGAGGCAATATATAGAGGAGGACTGTGTTCAGCAATAGACAGTAGATTTTGATAGATTAATGGGTAAAAATAATATGAATAAACGGCATTTTTTGCAAATTCATTGCTTTTCAAATCCTCTTCAAGTCATATTTTCCTTTCTTATTTAAAAAAATCAAATTTCTTTACTATCTTTAAATAAACGCTTCTCAAATTACAATAATAGAAGATCTAAGAAAAGACGGCTTTGCGGAACTCGAAACACTTCACCTACTTTACAACCACAAACTTTAACGTAGACAAAATCCAGTTGGACATCTATAAATCATTATTTTTTTCGTAAATTGAATATCTAGTATTTAAAACACATATTATTTTTATCTTCCCGCTAAGAAAATTGAAAGTTTTTAAAAATCGGGAAGTTATTGTTTTTACCCCGTTTTTAGAAAGTTGAGTTTTCATCAAATCTTGACGTTTTGAGGTCACCGGAAGCCACCCTGACAATTTTTCGATGGTGTCTTTATGTCTGTATGTATGTATGTATATGTGTATGTGGATATATGAAAACATCTCATATAGTTGAAAAAGTGTCTATTTAATAAATCTTTTTATTCGGTTAGTGAGTTGTTGGAAAAACAATATCTTTAAATTTAGGACCATTTTAATATTAATATTTTAATACTTAATATATAATGTGACATGAAAATATAAATATTAATGATATGATGCAAATAATAGTAATTGCTTTTGTTTTATTATGTCACTTTCTAGTTTATTTTTATGTTTTGTTAATGTTTTCGTTAATTATTATCAATGTTTTTTTTATAATTTTAATCTATATTGTACTTAATAATACTAATTTTTTTTTAAATTTCTGTCATTTGTACACCAGAAATGGTTAATATGTTGTACTATATTTTTATAACAACTGTAAAACACACACGTTATGCGAAATAATCAAATAAATAAATAAATATAACTTTTGAACGGCTTGACCAATTGAAATGAACGAAGCGAATTCCCAAAGTGTTTCATCAAAATTAGATTTCCTACGAATTTTAACTGATTCGGACCGGTAGATTTTAAGAAAACTGTTTTTCTTTTGAAAATCTTTTAAACGGCTTTACCGATCGATTCCAAAAACTAAATCAGATTTGAACCTCGTGAAAGCGTGGTCCTACCCCGGTCAAGTCGACCCTTTCGTGCTACAACCATAATATTATGTAGCTGTAACGTGACTCAGCCACGTTGAATGGTACACATGCAATTGTTCTTCGATTTTCATTTTTATTCTTTAACATGAAATTGGTGCTCGACAAGAAAGTCTAAGCACATTCTAAAACTAACACTTCAAAGAATAGACAGAAATTTTGAACGTTGGTCCTTTATGTATTCCAGCTTAAATTACGAGTATTAAATAGATGAAAATGATTTTATTTTATCAATTTCGTGTTTAAAAATCCTTCAACTTCATGAGAGGTACCTTGGTGGTGTACATAGTCTTTCGTAATTCTAAGTGGAATTGGAAAAGTTCCTCAAACTTCTTTTTTCGATTAAATTTCTAAGTTCGCGATAGATTTCAACACGCCCATAGGAGTACGTGTTTAGAAAATGTAATATTTATACTCTAGAAAATAAAAGGCAATCTGCACATCCGTAAATTAGACTAGAATGCGCCTGTACCTTAAAGTGCCTTAAAGCACACTTGACCATTTTTTTTATTTTACCTTATTGTAAAGTTGAAAGTTCTTCATATGTCAACTACTGGTCCGTTCTTTTTATCTCCATAATTTTCAATCCAAATATCAATGAAGTTTTTACTATAGTATTACATCAAAACCAAATATTATTCTCTTTATTAATAAGTAAAAAGGGATTTTTATATTATAATATTGTTATGTTTACTATTAATAATAATATTGTTTACATAATTTATAAGACTAAACATAAAATAAGTAGTTAACAAACTTAACCTATTTCGCTTTCACCACATATTAATGTAACGGAAACACATGATATTCTAATTTCAAATATGTCGATCTAATTTTGAATGTGATCAGTATCTGACTCAATATCCTACAACTTGTATTGAATTTGATTAAGATATCCTCGACGTGATTTCTTTCAAAATAATATAAGTATAAATTGGGATATAACTTGAAAAAGCAATAATGATGCTATGGTTTATATTGATAGAGCTTCGTCGGGTTATTGAATGTTATTTAGGTTTTATTCGTTTTTAAAAATAAATGTTTGGGATCATAAAGCATTCATTTGATATATATTTGTATTAGTGGCTCGAAATAAAATACGCATTATACGCCTTAATATGTCAACATCATCATTATTACAGCCCTTCACAAGTCCACAGCTGGACATAGGCCTGCCCCAAGGAATGCCACAAAACACGGTCGTGGGCCACCTGCACCCATTGACTTCTTGCATGTCTTACTAGGTCATCACTCCATCTAGTGGGGGTCACCCTACTCTACGCCCACCGGTACGAAGCTGCCACTCGATAACCTTTTTTCTCATCGGTTGTCGGTTTTTCATCATGCCACAATCGAAGTTGAGCCACTTGCGTCCTTCGACCTGTCTTACCAGGTCGTCACTCCATATAGTGGGATTAAGCCCTACACTTCGCCTGTACGAGGCTGCCACTTGAGAACCTTTTTTCCTATCGGCTACCGGATATTTGAGCTCGCATAGCCCTCTCCTTAGCTGGCTGAGTGACTTTGAACTTCCGCGTACGGCCGACAGTGTAGGACCACGTCTCAGATCTTTGCAATACGCACTAGTTGTACAATCTAGTTTTGAGATTTTGAGGTATGTCCAACCGAGATGAATCCGTCAAATGACCTCTCGGTCGAAGTTGGACTTACCTAGTCGGACTAATTATTGCAGGTAAACATACTCGTCAACAACTTCGAGCTTAGTGCTACCAACAACCACCGGCATGGGTATGATATAGACATTACACATGACTTTCGTTTCGTCAATGTACATCTTAAGACCTATCCGTTGGCAGATACTATTGAGGACATTGATCTTAGTGCTTAGGTCCTTCAGCGATTCTGCCATAAGGACTATATCGTTGACAAATCTAAGGTGAGTGATTTACTTGCCACTGACGTTCTTGAAAACATCAAATCAAATCTTCACCACTGCATTGGAAGAGTTATGGGGATGTTTCGTTACCCTGTCTTACATCTCTCTACAGTTGTATAGGTTTCTCACTCTTGTTCTGCACTCAGATAGCCATCGTAGCCATACTGTACAAACACTTCAGCACTTTGATATACCAAAAGTTCACTTGGCACCGCTGAAGGGACTGCAGCACCGTCTAAATTTTGACGGAATCGAAGGGTTGCTCGTAGTCCACATACGCAAGAAAAAGTAGCAGATTGTACACTTCAGACTTCTGTACAATTTTATTAGAAATAGTTATAAAATGCTAACATCAAATAAGCAAACTAGCGCTATCTATGTTTGTAATGTTTGATCTACGAGTTTCTGGATAATTTGTGCATATCTATCTTTTTGAAATAAATTAATTAGTTGTCAGTTTTCACAGAAATACGTTGTTACTTAATAATAAATTTGCTGAAGATTATGCGGTGCTTAAACCTTTTCGGAAACTGGCTTGTTCACGAAGTTAGAAGTCGTCAAGTCTGCGTGCGAGACGAATTGTAATGACTCTCAAAAATAACACGTAGACGCGACTCAGAAGGGAAATTGGTTTCTAGTTCTATAAGAGGGCATTGTCGCTTTTTTTGAAGAACAGGACCACCGGACTTCTGCTTCACGCTTCTGGACTATTGTCACCATGGAGAGACATGGAGAGACACCAGAGCTTCTGTATAACTTTAAGTGTTGGTTCCAACAATGAAATGTTGAATTGAAATTACCATTATCATCAGCCAGTTAAAATCCATTGCTGGATATGGGTTTCTACCGTTCAAAAGCTAATCGATCGCCTTAATCGTAATGCTGGGCATGTGGATTAACGACCACAATGCTAGATGTTTCGCACCTTTGACGATAATCTACGTTGCATGGTTGGGTATTTTACGCTTGGTGTAAACGAGGTGATTATATCGGAAACCGTAAAATCATTTCGACAAATCCCACAGTCGCGTCTTACGCTGCGTGAAAGTTTATTTACGCGGCTAACATACGTTAGGTTGAATAGTCTAAGCATACGGCGTATTATAATTATGTTATGTTTTGTAAATAGAAGAGTACAATCTGCCACTTTACATGGCGTATGCGGATTATGAGATAGCCTTTGATTCCGTCGAAATTAGGGCGATGTTACAGTCCCTTCATAGATGGTTGGTATATTGAAGTGCTGAAGTGTTTTTTATAGTACGGCTACGATGGGTACCCGAGTACAGAACCAGAGTACGAAATCTCTCCAACTGCAGAGAGGTGTAAGATAGGGCGACGTTATATCTCCGTAACTCTTCATCGCTGCCTCGGAAGACGTTTTCAAACTACTGGACTGCAAAGGATACGGTTTAGTACATCATCCACCTTCGATTTGCCGACGATATATTCCTTATGGCAGAATCCACTGGGGGACCTAAGCATTATGCTCCAATGACCTCAATAGTGTCTCCTAACGGATAGGTCCGTATATGAACATGGACAAAACAAAGATCATATTTAATGTCCATGTCCCAGCTATGCCGGTAGTTGCTGGGAGCACTATGTTCGAAATTGTTGACGGGTACGTTTACCTGGGACAAATAGTCCGACTAGATAAGTCCAACTTCGACCGAGGGGTCATTCGGCTGGGCAACGTTCGGGAAATTACGATACATCTTCTCGCCAGATGTACCCCAAAACCAGAAAACTATATTATACAACCAGTGTATGTTGCCAGCTATGCTCGGGGTTTCTCTGCCTTATAAACTTAGAAATGAGGATATCCGCAGTAAAACCAGAGTGACCGAAATAGCCCAATCGATTAATAAGCTGAAGTGGCAATGGGACGGTCATATAGCTCGAAGAACCGACAGCCGATGGGGAAAAAGGTTATCGAGTGGCAGCCTCGTAGCGGTGGGCGTAGAGTAGGGTGACCCCCACTAGATGGAGTGATGACCTAGTAAGACATGCAAGAAGTCAATGGGTGCAGGTGGCCCACGACCGTGTTTTGTGGCATTCCTTGGGTGATGCCTATGTCCAGCTGTGGACTTGTGAAGGGCTGTAATGATGATGATGATGATTGTAAATAAATTAAATAATACACCTCTAAACTTTATATACTAAACCTTTTTCCCTGTGTTTGTATGGTTTTAGCTTATAAACAGCTGAACAAGCGTAGTTACGGATTTATCTTTTAACTAATTCTGACTAACAAGTTAGGTATATTATTTTATACTTAAAAGTAATACTTCTTCCCAATCCGCATATTATGAGAAATTAAAAAAATAAAAGCTTACATTTTAATTAAATTGTTAACAAACTATTAATATAAACACACTGGTACCTAGCATACCAAATTTAATCCTTAAACTTAATTAATATTATTCAAACCTCGGTAAAGGTACTTTAGATAAGCACGTGTCTGTACATAATTATTTTCGTGCAGGATTCGTTTCTATAAAATAAAATAGGCATAAAAATAAAAAGTACCCGAAAATGTATTTATTTAAATACACACAAATATGTTCTATATTTACGTCGCCTTTATTCAATGTGTGTATAATAAAAAACCATAGAATGAACAATAATATGCCACGTATTATTACGTGGTAGAGCCATACTGCAGTTATATTAATAGTATAGTTGTAGCACGAATGGGTCGGCTCGACCGGGGAAGGACCACGCTCTCACAGAATACCAGCGTGAAATAGTAGCTTAATGCTGCTGTATTTCGTATGGTGAGTGTAGAGAGCCGGAGACCCTTTTTGCTGGAAATGAGGCATTCCATCTTAGTCCTCACGGGTGACAACGCATCTGCATTTTGATTCGTAATCGAGGATAGATGTAAATGTCTATGGGCCACAGCAACCACTTACCATCAGGTGGACTGTGTGCTCGTTTGTCACCCTATCCTATAAAAAAAATGTATTGGCGTCGCAAAGAGAATCCTCTCTCCTATATCATCCCGTGCGTATCATGGCAACAGAAAAAAATTGATGCAAGAGATGGGCAGCAGCATTTTCCTACTAATGACACAAAATAATAAAATAATTGTGATGCTAACCCAATTGCCAAGCGTGACAGCTATGGCAAATAAACCTCCTATGAGGAAATCTATGAGGGAAGCATATATTCGGTATTAAGTTTATTGTACTCATTTGTTTCAATGAAATTTAAAAAAAAAAGGTTACTTGGTTGTTTACTAAGACAAAATTCCTAAATTGTATGGGGTTCACGTATCGACATGTAAATGTATATTAAAGTAGGTGTTTAAACATCACTGAAATGAGCTCGTATATATCACGGATCTGACAGCTAACGATGACCAGTGAAACGTTCTGTGGTAAACAATGTCGTTCGAGGATAATACAACTAAGTGTATTGTTAACAGTCAGAAGTTTTTTTTTTTTTTTTTTTTTTATAGAATAGGGTGACAAACGAGCACACAGTCCACCTGATGGTAAGTGGTTGCTGCGGCCCATAGACATCTACATCTATCTTCCATTGCAAATCAAAATGCAGATGCGTTGTCACCCATGAGGACTGAGATGGAATGCCTCATTTCCAGTAAAAAGGGTCTCCGGTTCTCTACACTCACCATACGAAATACAGCAGCACTAAGCTACTATTTCACGCTGGTATTCTGTGAGAGCGTGGTCCTTCCCCGGTCGAGCCGACCCATTCGTGCTACAACTATACTACTAGTATAACTGCAGCATGGCTCTACCACGTATAAACGTATAAGTTACCTTATAAATACAAACATTCTTGATTGTTTCTATCACACTAACCACAAGAATGAATACAAACCAATGACAAACGATTATAAAGAAAATAAACGGCATTTGCTTTAACAATATAAAACTGGCATCCAAACCACGACCATGCGTTTTTCTTGGAATTTATTAACACGCACTAACACACTGTATGCTTTACTGATACCAACAGTTTTTTCTGGACCGTTGTCACTGGGACCTTCAAGTAAAGAGCGTTTTCCTTTTTAAAAGGCCAGTTTTACCTGCATTTTCTGAGGTATTGCGGATGTTCATAGGTGGCGGCAGTCGTCATCGGTCATCGTGAGCCCCAAGCTCGTTTGCCCCGTTTTCTGTAAAGAACTAATCAAATCCCAGTTGCATTCAGTATCTGTATGAAGTAATTACAAAGTTTTAAGTTCCCAGTCTAACTGAACCTTTTTTAAATACAAGTTTATTTGTGTCTTTACACGTTCATGATTGGGTAAAATTGTGCACCATAATTGTTTGTATTGGGGTAGAGGTGTTAATTTCTAAAACTGAAAGTGAAAGTGGTTAGTAGTGTGGATATACCGGCTGATTTTTTACCATCTGGAAAAAATAGGGTGTACTAGGTGAACGGAATAGAAGCTTACGGCACTGATATTTTACATTTTTTTATTTTACCCTATTACTAAATTTATCTATCAATAAATACTACTAATTGGGTGCGTATTATTTTAATTGAGATATTTTTAATTGGTTAATTTATTACTTCGACATATTTTTTATTTTTTTTTTATTGCAGAATGTTTATTTCAAATAATTGGTATTTGTTGATAGTTCGATTTCATAATATGTTAATGTAAAAAAAAAATGGAAAATATCAGTGCCATAGGCTTCTATACCGTTCACCTGTTGCAGCGGTTTTTTTTTTCATAGGGAAAAAATCAACCACTATAATATATTGCAGTAGAGCTTTACGCGACATCTGTATCATGACTGCACCGGGGACGGATTGGCTCGTAAAATAACAGTACAATGCTGTTGGGTTTCGTATAGTGAGTATTGAGGACCGGAGGTCATATTTACGTCTTTGTCCACAGGGGTGACAACATATCTTCATTTTGATTATTTATCAATGATAGCTATTATAAATTTATGGATAATAGCATCGATTTACCTTCCATGTACCAATAAATGAGTGACTTAAACGGGAGAAACAAATAAGATACTGTTATATTTTTATGAGATGATTGCAGGTCATGAGCTCTTTCTGGATTTTCCTATAGTTGCCTGTTGATATTATTCGTTTTAGAGACTGTTATGTATTCTGTGTCTCAGGATAAAATGCTTTTTTTGTTGAATGAATATTAGATATCATTTTAAGATATTTTTTTTTGAAAATTAAACCTAGGTGAATATGCAGCAGGCAAATATTCACGTAAAGTTTACTCACGTAAAGTTTACTTATAAACTTATCAGATTTTCTTTCTACGTAAACATTTGTCTTCTATTAGCAGTTGTTAAATAAAGTGAAAGTTAAGAGTCATTAACACTTAATCGGCTGTGAGATTGCATATATTATAATGCCTAAGCAATTTAAAAACACATGTAGATATATTAATACAAAACAAATAACGATTAATGCGTCTGCCCTTTCGCTACAACGTAAGAGAACACAACACGTCTTATCGAATAGGTGTTGTAATAGTTATTAAAAGAAATAATGTAATAATTTATTTTTATTTAGTTAAAAGAGATAATATACTGAATTGTTGGAATGTTTTAAGTGTTTGTCTTAAATTGATATGGTCAGATAAATTTGGATATCCAGATTGAAAAAAAGTGATTTAGAATTTGGTTCAGACGCGTGAAACTTTGCTGCTAGTAGAGAGTAGTTTTTATAAAAACTTAAACCATATACTTTTTTGTTATAAGCACTTAATTTGTTAATTACTAAACAAACATTGCACTATTTTTATATTTTAATTAACTAGCATCCAAAATGCAGGTAGTTGGGACCGTTTCTTGTGACATATCTAGAGCGATACCTATGTTCAACAGTAGGTCCGTGAAGGCCTGTAATGATTTTAATGAGATCAAATGACTAATAAGAGTTTCATACTAAAACTGAAACAAAGAAGGTTGAAGCCAACCATAAAATGTATTTAATGTAAATACGGCATGTTTTACATTCCACTTTAAGAGCGACGAATAGAAGGAAGCTTGTTGTGAATACTTTACGATCCGCTAAAGTGTCGATAAAGGGTTTATTGAGAAAACAGCCTTGTGCAGGAAAGCTTACCAATTTATTTAAGGTTAAGTAATACTAGTACATGGCACTAGGTTAACGTTTATAATACGTACATAATACAATAGCGTCTAATTAATGCTGTATTACTATATTACTTTACCGTGTAGCATTGGTGTAAGAATATTCACCACCCCATATCATCTCGTGAGTGTCGTAAGATGGAGGGAAACAAATCAGAGGATGGGCAGCAGCGTCGTCCTAATAACGACTAAAAATAAGAAACTGCCGTGTTCACCTAAAATCCTTCCAACGAGGCAATCCCCCATGGATTGCCTCGTTGGAGGGATACGTCTCGGATTTTAAGGTCTGTTTTCAGTAGTTGACTTTTATACGCCGTAGTGGATTGATGGAATTGGACCTACCGTATTTTTCTGCACCTTTTTGTAGCCGGCTAAACCGAGGTGTGCTCGCACATCGGCTTTAAACGTAACTTTACAATCTATATCATTAATTTACGTAAGAAAAATCCTATAAAATATTAGATACTCACTTACCTAATTCGTATTACATCTCTGTAGCATATTTTCTCGTCATCTATCCTTTCGAATACCGAAAGGAATAAAATTTTATTGCATCATTCTCTTATTCTCTAGACAGTATGCTTTCTCGTTCCCGTTTCGTTTTTATGCCTTACAAAATCCCGCTCTAACCCAACACGTTTTCCACATTTAACGCCACTTATTGCAAAGAAAAGCGAAAAATGAACTTAATCTTTTTGGATTAAGTGTTGGATGATACGCGATCAGAATTCAGCAGCATACTTTAGATCAAACACAGATCATACATCCAACCTTTTGAAAATGTTTGTAGGATTTATTAAACATAATCTATATTTTATAAGTAGTTTAGCCACGCTGCCGCTGTAATATGGTTGTAGCACGATTCTTTCGGCTTGAATGGAGAAGGACTATGCTCTCATGGAATACCAACATGAATAGCAGCTAGTGTTTACTGGTAATGAGACATCCAAATCCAATCTTAGTCTTCAGGGGTAACACTAGATCTGCATTTTGATTCTTCATCGAGAATGGATATATACGACTACAAAATCCCCTAAACATCACGGGTACTGTGGAGTCGTGTATTACCTTTCTATAAAAGTTTTTAAATAATAATAACAGAACATAAGTGGCAAATAATTTTTTATTTACAATTTATAATGTCCTCCAGACCGAATTTCGGCCACGGTGGCCTGCCTCAACGGCTAGCCATCGGCGCAGGACAGGATTATAGTGCCCAAGTGTATTCGCAAGCACAGGTGCACTCTCTATTCCCTCACTCTCATAATCTGATGGGACGGAAAACCGACACGACCGGAAGGAGATCAGGCGCAGGACCAACGGCTTAACGTACTTTCCGAGGCACGGGGGTGAGACACCGCCAACTTCCTGACTCCGGGCAACTACTGAGAATTTCTTGACGGAAAAACTTTTAATAATAATTTTTTGGCCCCACCCGGCATTCGAACCCAGGATCTCATGATCAGCAGTCGCACTACTACAACCACTAGTACAACAAGGCAGTCGAATTACAATTTATACAATATAGTTCAAATTGATATTGAAAATTTTCAAAAATTTTCTTGTTTTGAAAACATTGTTTCGGTGTTGCTTGCGTCGGTGTAAAAGTTATTTTGAATGTATATGTAATAATGATAATAACAGTTTTCTTAAACATTCGATCCCGTAACGGTATTTCCATTAATCGTTTTCAACCGACTCCGAAAGGAGAAGGTTCTAAATTCATTTATATTTTTATGTGTGTTACCTCAGATCTTTTTTCTAGATGAAATGATTGTCATGATCTTTTTTTATTTGAAAATTCTTGTGATTGCATATAAATTTGATCAAGATCGGACCAGTAGTTTTTGAGTTATCCTTAATAATGCCTATTTAACTGATTTCGATAACGTTGGTAATATTGTCATTTTATTTATATTGAAGTTGGTTGAACAAAATTTTTATTTTTACCGCTTGTTTAGTAATACTGCTGAAAGAACATGTCTACAAGTCGCCTCTATATAATTATTATAGTGTAAACACCTCTTTCATCTTAGACCGTCGTCGACACATGTTTCCCAACTCGCACGTCCCATTATTTTGTCAACTAAACGCGATAACCCGCATACCTCCAGTCTATTACTTTGTATAGGCATTTATTGCTCCTTCTACATTACCTCCTTCCTTGTAGCGTTGCTAAGGTTAAGAATCATAATATATTTCACAGTTAGCATGAGTGCTAGATATTTAGCTGCCACTTTTAGGAAGATTGGAATATGATTAATATAAGTTTTGAGCAAATTGGCCGATTGAGGCCATATTAACATAACATGTTTGGTCGAGATTTCCTAGCTCTGCTACGTGGATTTGGAGTAAAACTCATTGCGCCATCAATAAATAGGAAAATGTCTGCCGTATCCTGTTTATATGCAAGCTTAAAAAAATCTATAACCTCATTGGTTGTTGCAAGAAGCGACAGTACGGAAATTAGAAAGTGCCTTACTCCACGAAAAGATGTGACACACTCTAATATTCCACCTATCAGCCCATGAGAAAATACTGCTGAACATGAGCGTCTCCTTTTGTAAGGGAATTTTTTGTAAGGGAGTACCGTTTGTATTTAAATGCTACGCTATGCTGGGCATGTGGATTGAAAATACGTCTCGCATTTTTGACGCTGCCACCTAGTTTAGTTTAGTTTAGTTTGCGACGGGCTGTTTTCCGCAACTCCAGGTCTATGCGCGTATTTTGCGTTTGGGCAGGAATAATGTGATTATTCGAGCCATGAGATCTCCCCGAAGAAGCTCAACAGTCCCTTGATGTTGCATGCAACTTCGGGGAGTGATCCCGGCGTGCCGAGATGTTTAGCCCTGTACGTAGCGACCTCCAGACATTTCAGTAGCACGTGGGCCGCCGTTTCTTCCACCCCCATACATGCCCTGCAAAGGGGACTATCTGTAACACCTATAGTAAATAAATGTTTGTTAAAGGTGCCGTGTCCTGTGATAGCACTTGTTACTATCCTGATCTGCGGCTTGTTCAGTCTCATTAAAACTTTGGTTAAGCGACTGTTTATTTCAGGTAGGGCCTCCCTAGCTTCTCTTCAGTCTACTAGATTTTTCCAAAGCTAAGCGTGTTGATTAGTGAAGTGTCTACGTACCAGTGAACGAACGTTACCAAAGGGGATTGCTATGATTGGTTCCGGCCCTATAGTGGCCAGAGCCGATCCTCTTCTGGCCAGTTCGTCCGCTGCATCGTTGCCTCTACGCCGCCACCTATAAAGCATAAAGAATTGACAATTTATGAGGAAGACAGAAGTAAGGGCCTTCATTTGCCAGTTTCGTACTGGAAAGACCAGTGTAGGGCGGAATTCATTAACGTAGAACATGCAGGAAGTCGATGGATACAGGTTGCTGAGGACCTTGTTTTGTGGCATTAATTGAGCAAAGCCCATGTTGAATTGTAAAGGGTTGTAATAGATAAACATTTGATGAAGGATATCCATGAGATCTGTCTGGTTTTTTCATAGTCTCCTCTTGCGATATTTATGGGAAGATAAAAGAAGATGGGATCTATTACGTAATTCCAGATATAGATTTTGCAGAACCACCACGCGTATTACAAAACTATTGGTATGCGTACACAAATATGGTGGCAAATCTTATCTACATTTGAAAAAGGCTCACAGCCAGCGGTAAAAAGTCAGATACAGGCTGATATAAATTGAGATAATAATATTTACATATATATGTGTTAACTTCGGTATTAGAATAGAATAGATTCATTCAGTTGGGAAAAGATTAGGTTTTCACAGAATAACAGCTTAATTAAGCAGCATTATGTTGCTGTGTTATCAATAATGACCAAACTCGGAGAATTTGTAGAAAAAAATTAGGTATTCTAATTTACCAGTGGTACCAACGCATTTGTAGTTTGAGTTTTTATATCATTTCAGCTTATCCAATATGTGGATGGTTGAAAATAACATTTTATATTTAACTTTAAATCTATGAAGCTTAAAATGTTGACGTTAAATTTAAAACCTACGTTTTTAAACTCCACTGAATGATAAGTGTTATATATTTTATTTTTAAAATATTGTTTATAAAAAAGAAATGGATAAAATAGAAACTTGTTTACATTTCTTGTCGCCCCAACTATGACCCGCATGAGAGTTCGGCTCTTGCTTACTTTATGTAAATAATGGTTCAAACATTCACGGCAGGGGTGATTTTATGTTTAGTTTCTTTTTTTTCCTCTATAAAATTGTTTATTACGTAATCCGAACACTTTCTTCAGCTGCTGAGAAAAATATAAGCATTGTCAATAAATTTTTTTTTTGAAATGAGTGTAGATTACGGGTAGGCCTTCTCACACTACATATTTTCGACTTAGCTAAGATCGATTTCATTTGTTTTATGAAAATAAAAATACTTATGCTTTTCTTATGTGAACTTAAAACGGTTACTTAGTCCTACAGAGGCTTCTTTGAACTACCAACGATAATTACTATCTTAACAGGTTGATCCCAAACTGAAATTGATTCCTTTTGTTTATTGTTTATTGGTGATTATAAGTGCATAATACGTAATAATACCAAAATGAAGGGAATAAAGAAATCATTATTTTGTCGTCACGCGTTTTTTAAAACGTCTAGGAGTACTGATTTCAGTTAAAGTGAAAAGGACAATCAAAACCACACCTATGAACAAATATTTTTATATTTCCCAGTTAAGTTCCAGCATTGTAATTATTAGAGCCGTGGTATTTCAGATGGTTAACGCTCGCTGTAAATTTATATTTACAGCGAGCATTATAGAACGCGAGTAACCCAGGTTCGATCCCGCCGGCACCAATGAAATTGTTAATTGCAATTTTAAGTGCTGATTTACCACGTGCTCCACGGCGAAGGAAAACATCGTGAGGTAACCTGCATGTCTGAGGAATAAGAAAAAAAATATTTCGAAGACATTTGAAGTTCTCCAACACGCATTGGGGCTGCGCGGCGGACACTTTTATCCTTGCCCTAACACACTCTCAGAAATGAGGGACCTGTGCCCAACTGTGGGACGTGTATAGGCTGTAACTTTATTGTGATTATTGTGAGATATATCATAATTGGAACTTAAAATCAGATGAAAAATATCCTTGTTTACAATTATTACATAGTAACTTGGTTTTTATTAGGCTCCTTAGAGATTTTCCCCGAATTCTATAACATTAGTATAAATTATGGCACTATTATTTCATCTACTTTCCAAATTAATAGATCGTACCCAGACGAAGTTAGGGCGTGTCGCTAGATGTTATTAAAACTTTATAAATATTTAAACTTGTCGTTGTAAAGAGGAACTTACTTTTTGCTAAAAAGAAATCTTACTTACTTATTTATGCTAGTTGTTTAAATAAAGTAGAAGACAAAAGAAAAAGTTTTAATTAAAAATTGTCAATTTCAGTCCATGTTGTTCTGTTAAATGTATAATGCAATAACGTAGCTCTAACCTGCGAATATAAATATACGAACTACTTAAAACAGTATCAAATTAACTTCTGGAATAGTTTTCAGTCCATAATAATGTTTGGAATGAACTCTCTGCGGTTGGAATTTCTGTAACAAATTTACTAAAGCCCATTTCCACACGACATGATCGTGACATTGCACTGGATTTAGCGATTTTATTTTATCATATTAATGTTTGTTCCATTTAAAGCCCTTTTCAAGGCACATGTTTATTTTTGGTGTTGGAGGGATTTCATATTATAAGTTTATTTATTTTATATGAAATACAAGTTTAATTACAATTATTATGGTATTGGAAGAATACCACACACGCACGCAACCAGTGCATGGTTGTTATTATTTCAGTGCTTGCTATTATTTCATAAAAATAAATTAATCTAGTCGGGAATTGAGCCCGCTCAATTTTTAAAAGAAATATGATAGTCCAAATTATCGAATCAAATTGATACTTACTGCTGTTAAAAATCAAGGGTTACAAAAAGTCACCGCGCGCGCGCACTTTTTGTCACGCACGCTATGAAATGCATTAAGTTTAAGTTTCCATTTTGACATAATTATAAATTTTAAGTTAATAAAATATTACAGTTATGTATACCTGATTCCTTTTTAACATTATTTTTTTTTAATTTATACCAACTTTATGAATTATTTTTTATACGAATTGTTTACTTCAATATAACTCGATCTATGCCACTTTAGATTATTAGTTCTTATGGCTGTTTGGTAAGTCCCATTAGGTTATCGCCTTTACTGATTTGATTGCATAGAGAAATATCAGATAAAATAACAATATTGTACAGATAATTGCAATAAAACTCACTCATAAGATGTAACATACGAGTTTTCTTTACAATTTATTGACTCTATTCGAGCACGTACCCCAATACTCATTGCTAGTAATAGCTTATGAAAACTATCACAGAAAACACTTAAACGTTCTGTGGCTATTAAATGTTTATTGCTCTTATCTAGTGCATCCTTCCGTTGCCTTAAGCTTTATTCTTGTATTTTGTACAATATTTTCTTTAGTTTTACAAAATGTTTACCTATCTTACTAAAAGATTACAAAAAATAAAACCGTGTAGTGGTGGCGAAAGAGAATCAATCAGCTTATTTCGGTCTCTGTGTAGTAAGAGGCAACTATACCAAAGGCTCAAAAGAACTTTTTGCTATCGTAGTGGGGCTAAGAGCTAAGCCTAAACTTCATAGTACGCGAGCTTCTCAATGACTAACCCCGTTTGCACAATTGAATTATTGATTGCAATTTTATGTAAACATGCTCAGCCATAAGGATTAATGTATGTCTGACAAAATTAGATACATTTCAAACTACATATTAACTTGGAAGGCGGACTCTTTCATTCGCTGTTGTTTTCACAGCAAAATCAAACTACAACTTTTCCCCGTTTCTTGAAGCATTTGCAGAAAATGTTTTATAATGATATTATATTTTTCAATAATTGGGAATAATAAGACATAAAAGTAATTGCGTTTCTCTTTAAAACCAAAAGGAACGATAAATACTTTAATTGAGCCTATTGAGCTATCGCCTACTTAAAATACGTAAAAAAATCTAAATATTTTGAGGACATGCTAGCTCCACAATCATGCACTGGGACACTGAGGTTGGCTCTTTTGAAACCTAATTCTTTCAGAAAACGAAAGGAGGCATATGATAAGTTGGAGCTAAATTTTGCAAGACCCGCTACAGAAAAAACGGATTCAACTCAGCTGGGAGCGTACGGGAAATTACGACACATCCTCTACTACTAAACGCAATAAAGACCGGATACATATATACGTATATAATTCTCATAATATGGCGAAAAAAATTTTCTCATCAGGTATACCCCAAAACCTGAAAACTAGATTGTAAAACCAGTACGAGTTGACTTACGGATCTGTGACGTGGTTCTTTACTGCTGGACGTATGAGGACGCTCAAGGTCACTCAGCGAGCTATTGAGAGGGCTATGCTCGGGGTTTTTCTGCGTGATAAACTTAGAAATGAGGATATTCGCAGCAGAACCAGAGTGACCAACATAGCCCAACGGATTAGTTAGCTGAATTGACAATGGGCCGGTCATACAGCTCGAAGAACCGACAACTGTTGGGGAAAAAAGGTTTTCGAGTGGTAGCCTCGTGCCGGTAGGCGTAGTGCGAGGTGACCCCCGATGGAGTGTCGACCTGGTAAGATATGCAGGAAGTCGATGGATGCGGGTGGCTCAGGACCGTGCTTTGTGGCATTCCTTGGTGGAGGCCTATGTTCAGCAGTAGACTTGTGAGGGGCTGTAATAATGATGATGATGATGATATGGTAAGTTGCGGAAATTGTGCATTATGTAGGCTGTTTCGTTTGACTTTTAGTTTTGTCACATTTTTACTGACATAGTTTTTATTGCACGAAGTAAAAATAACAAAGTATGGCGGTATTAATGTGGAAAGGCTAACACAATTTCAACTTGCACGTTATCGCTTCAAGTAGTTTTAACAAGCGCGCGGTAAGCGGCGTAAATATTTGTGCAGACGCTCAGTCCTGATCGTGTTGGCAGACATGGAATATAACTTTATTTCTACTAGCTTCCTCAGAGCTTTTCCCGGAGTTCGATAATATCGTACATTTGTATGAGTTCCGGCATTATTATTTCAGTGTTTGATTTATAACATAATAAATAACAAATTGGCTTTGAAGTAGGGGCTTATACGCCTCTCTAATTAAATTTGTTGATCATAATCTTCCTCAGAGTAAATATTTTGTAACAGTTTCGTTGTAATATCATAATTATACAGCGTTGTATTTCTGTATTGTTTTCGGGAAGTATATAGAAATTATTGTACATACTATATTTTTATTATTATATTTTATTATATTGCCGCATGGTCCATTGCTAGGACTTATTTCGAAAGATTTGTTTACGATATATGTGTATTACGTATTTGTAAGACTCTTTTTGTATTAAAAATAAACTCTTAATTCGAACAATACTAAGGTATGTTATTACGGAGCTTTATTTTAATCTGAAGTTTTCTTTGACCGTATAGGTATATCGGAGACATTCAATTGTATTTTTAGTCAACATCAAAAAGGAGGTTTAGAATTCGACTGTATATTCCTTTTCTGTGTCCACTCGTATGTTACGCTCCATATCTTCGACTCTTGTGAACCGACTTTGATGATTTTTATTTATTAAAGTTAACCACCCTACGGTGTAATGATTTCTTATATTTTCGCGAACACTACACATGATTAAAACTACTTTTACGGATTTTATCGCGTTTATTTACTTCTTATTTTTATTTTTAATTCCCGACGTTTCGGGCGCTTTTCAGCACCCATGGTCACGGGGGATTGAGATGATTGACGTCCCGATGTCATTGTTAAACCCGGAGTACCTTCCGCTTTTTTACCACCATAAACAATAATTAAATTGATAATTGACCGCATCCAGCGCAGAGCGGCTCGAATCGTTGACGATCGAGTGATTTCTGATCGGCTCGATTCACTGGCGCTGCGAAGAGATGTTGCATCTCTTTGCGTATTTTATTGCATCTATCACGGGGAGTGCTCTGAGGAATTGTTCGGATTAATCCCAGCCGCCAAATTTCGTGAACGCACTACGCGGCAAACGTCCCGATACCATTCACACCATCTGGATGCTTGGCGGTCCACCATAGTACGTTTCAAAAGGAGTTTTCTTCCGCGTACAACCTCTCTGTGGAATAGTTTACCACCGGCGATTTTTCCGGACCGATACGATCTGGGGACCTTCAAGAAAAGAGCCTACCCTTTCTAAAGGGCCGGCAACGCACCTGCAGTTCTCCTAGTGTTGCGGTTGATCATGGGCGGCGGTAGTCACTTAACATCAGGTGAGCCGCATGCTCATTTGCCCTTATATAAAAAAAACAAACAAAAAAAGGCTTGAGTGATGGATCAATGGAACCAGCAACAAACTTCGGAAAAAAAGGCCACCTGCGCCTGCAATTATGAATTTTTTATAGAAGAGGTGGCAAACGAGCATATGGTTCACCTGAAGTTAAGTGACTACCACCGCCCATGAACATCGGCAACATGTGGTAAATCATTACTTAAATTGCAATAAACAATTTAGTTGGTGCCGGCATGGAGCGAACCCGGGTTACTCGCGTATTGTGAAATGTACAGCGCGCGCTAACCATCTGAGCAACCACAGCTCTGAAAATATAGACAAAAATGCTTTTAAGTATACTAAAATTTTCACGCCTGTAATCCAGAGAGGTAAGCAGAGGCTAAGGACATCCATTTGCCACCTCTCTCGCTTCGTTCATCTCCATATATGCATACTTTCTCGTCCGTTGGTCCCATCGTTAATATATCACCAATTTAGTCGATAAAATTCCGTCTCAGGTGTTTCTTGCTGACTCTGACAGTTTTGAACCCCGTCTGCACCAACTTCTAACAATACTTATCTCACATCTGCAGCATATTTTTTGTCACTCTTCCTTAAATCATTCTTTCAATGTGCCAAACTACCGACACATATTTTTCTTTATCCTAGTGACAACATCTTGCAATCCACAATTCTCTTATCACACAATTTCCAGCCTTATCATCCAGAGTCAGCCCTAACATTCTTAATGACCACACCTAATTTTCACAACCATACATTGAGGAAGGGGCTAACACAGCATTTTAAATTACCTTTCGTCCGTTTTGTGATACATTTCGAAATAGATTAAAAAGCCCATTCACTCTGTGTCCTCATTCAATCGTCGGGCTATAACCCTGTTATGTCTACTATACTTGCAAAACACGGTTCCTTTATTTTTTATAGAATAAATTGACAAGCGAACACATAGTTCTCTTGATAGTAACTGAATTATGTGACCCATAGACATCTACATTTATCCTCAATTAAGAATCAAAACGCAGATGCGTTGTTATCTAAGATGGATTAACTCGTTTCCAGTAAAATAGGGTCTCCGGATTTCTACACTCACCATACGGAACACAGCAGTATTAAGCTGCTATTTTACGCTGGAATTCAGTGAGAGCGTGGTCCTTCCCCGGTCGAGCCGACCCACTCGTGTTACAATCATAATATAACTGGAGCGTGGCTCTACCACGTCCTTAATACACAAACTCATTCACTTGCTCAACTAACTCCCATTGAAATCTTATTTCTCATATTTTTTTATTTTCTTCTTGAAAAATCGTCACTTTCGCCTTACTTGCTTTTTATTTTATGCCCCTTTCTTTCAATGACCTGTTTATTAATGTAACCATCATTTTGCAACTTACCCGCCGACAGCACCAATATTACTTGATCGTTGGCGTATAAAAGACGACGAGTGGTAGCCTCGTGCCGGTAGGCGTAGTGCGGGGTGACCCCCGATGGAGTGTTGACCTGGTAAGATATGCAGGAAGTCGATGGATGCGGGTGGCTCAGGACCGTGCTTTTTGGCATTCCTTGGGGGAGGCCTATGTTCAGCAGTGGACTGTGAAGGGTTGTTATAACGATGATGATGATGGTGTATACTCGTCTTCAACTTCTTCAACTTTCCAAGTTTACAAGCAACCGTCCCTAAATATATTGAGCAGCTACGGGGAAAGTGCACAACTTTGCCTGAAATCTTTATAGATGTCAATCCAGTTGGCGTAGGTGAGAACCGAGAGACCAACGGGGGCTTTTGATTTTGACACACGTACTAAAGTCCCTATAATGAGATCTCAAAGCCTGCATCAGCTTGACGCTCAACTCAAACGAGTTAATTTTTTTTCTTTAAACCATCCTGTGTACTCGCCCTTTAGTCAGTCTATAACTAGTCCATTACAAGCCCTTTATGAGTCCATACAAGCATAGAAAACTTTTGTTTAGCTAAAACTTCATTGTGTTCTTGTGCATAGAAAGAACCTGATCCAAACTCCTCATCTTATTTCTAATTTGAGCTTGTAAATCCCAAAGTTTCTCTTTATTTTCTTTCACAACTTTTTCAATTAACACCTTCGCATACAATTTTCCTACAATGCTAAGTAGGTTGGTTCCATGAAAGTTCTTACAGTCTTGCTGTAAAGCCTTTTTCCTGATATGTTTTCAAATGAAAAATGAGAAGAAAGCAGAAGTATGACCATTCCCTCTCCCGCCTTCAGCATCATAGTTTACAATGCTGTTTATTACTTACATTATTTCATACATACTTATCTCACCAAATCCTTCCTTTTCTTTCCAGTTCCTTATATATACATTTAATTAAGACGTTTCCTAACACACTCGCTATGAAAATATTGCTTTCATCACTTTAAACAAACTTTGTCATTCAAAATACAGTCATTCTCTTCTGGCACAGCATTCATTCTAGGCTGCTTTGAAATTCCAAATATTTTGCCTAGATATTATCATATATTTTTTCACCGTCCTTTTAAATCAGTAGTGTATGTATTATTACTCCCTTATTTACACACACAAAAACTACCTTCTTTCCTTCAATCTGATTATTCATATTTACAACACTCTCCGTACTTGAAATTTTTGGGACGTAAACCCCCAGATCAAATTAATAAGCGGCATACATGCTATGAGAAGCTGCATTCTTTTCCTCTTGATTCCATTTACACGTAACACGTCTGTTTCTTTATCAAACATCATCTCGTTTACCTCATTCAGCTTATTATTTATCACTGTACACACATTCAGCGTATATACTTCTGTTTGTCAAAAAAATTTAATTTCCACCGGTCTTTCAGTAAAATGTGGAGATCAATACAAATATGGCAAAATATACTATATCTACAATGGTGAATTATTTTCCAATTAAAGATAATTGTTAGAATGTAGGAACATATTATTTTAGAAAGGTTATTCTCTTATTGGCAGAGATATATTAAACTCTTCGATAATTATCAACTCATTCACTCGTTCCTGCTGCAAATGAACAGTTCGTGTATAATTAAAAGTGCAACATTATGCACGTGTGCGCTCATATTCAGACCTATTCAAGCTTGCCTCATTGTTCGTTTAGCTTATTAATAACTGTTCTATGTTTAAAAAAATTGCGTATTCACTTAACATTAGGTGGACCGTGTGTTTGTTAATCACCTTTATTTTTAAGCACAAAATTTTAACACTTTTACTAGATACTATTAATATAAAAATCCAATAAAAAGCTTTCGATGTAAATTAATTTTCGTATAATAAAATATGTAAAATAAAGTGCGCGTAATTGTGTAAAAATGTACGAAGTGTGAAGTATGATGTGTAAAGTGAATAGCTTTTAAGGACAATATCCTTCTTTTATCTGTGGGCATGGCGGTGCACCGCCAAGTCGAACAAAAAAGCGGCACTCGAAGCAGTTCAGGCCATTTTCGAAACCCTATAACATCGTTGTGGATAAAAGCCTAAATTTTCAATAACCAAGCAGGTATTAACACGGCATATTTTAAATTTCATTCAATTTGAACCAGTATTTTCCAAATTATAACTAGTCAAAGTTTCTTAATTTTGTCACTTACTGACTGACCAATCATCAAAACTCTAAGGCACTTCTAGCAGACATAGAAACTTTAAATTTATATACAATTAGTGTTTAGTGTATAAATCAAGGAAAAACTGCAGATGCACCAACTTTGTAATCCCATATAAAAATATAGTATTAGAAAATTACATTTGCACTGAATGAATAAGTGTACCTGCATATGTATAATATAATGGAATAATAGGATTCAAGAAGTAAAAGGTACCGGAAAGGCATTTAAACAAATATATTGACTTGGCAATCACAATAAACAATCTAATTTAATATAATATGTATTACTTAATGATTTCTTATATTTACGCGAACACTACACATGATTAAAACTACTTTTACGGATTTTATCGCGTTTATTTTTACTTTTTATTTTTAATTCCCGACGTTTCGGGCGCTTTCCAGCACCCATGGTCACGGGGGACTGAGATGACTGACGTCCCGATGTCATTGTTAAACCCGGAGTACCTTCAGCTTTTTTAATTATTGTTTATGGTCCGATCTATGCAAAATGAACTAACTCTGTCTTGAGGTCTTGCAGTGGTATGCTTGGGTTTAGTTTTAATTTTATTGATTATAGGATCCCAAGCAGGTGGTAGTACCCAGCCTCCTTCTCTATTGAAATTAGGATGTTTTTTAATTTCAATAGCCTCACGTATCATCCTTGGTAGGAATCGGTGTTCTTTTGCGAGGATTTGTGGTCTATCAAATCTGATGTAATGGTTGGGGCCGTCTAGGATATGATCACAAACTGCAGACTTCCCGGAACGTTGATGCTTCACATCAGCTATATGTTCTTTTACGCGGGTCCTAATTGATCTTTTGGTTTGTCCTATATAAGAGAGACCACATTCACAATCAAGCTTGTACACTCCTGCATCTTGTAGAGGAATATGACACTTGACGGATGGTAGGAACTGACTAATCTTCTTCGGCGGCTTGTAGAATGTTCTAATAGAAGCTCGCTTCAAGATATAGCCAATCTTGTCTGTGACACCTCTGACATATGGTAGTACAGCAGGCACACGCTCGACTGTGGCTGGCTTCACTCGGTCACTGTGACGTAGGCGCGGGACCCGAAGCTTGTTGTCGTGCAGAACTTGCTTGACGTGCTGAAGCTCGGCGGCCAGGTGTTTGATGTCACAGATCCCTCGTGCTCTCTGTAACAAAGATTTGCCCACGGTAGCTAACTGTGAAGGATGGTGGTGAGATTCACCGTTTAAATATCGGTTTGTATGGGTCTTTTTCCTATACACAGTGTGACCAATGATGTTATTAGGATTTCTGATGACTAACACATCTAGGAAAGGTAAGGAATTATTTGCCTCTAACTCCATAGTAAATTGAATTTTAGAGTTTATGGAATTAAGATGTTCTAAAAATGCAGTTACTTTGTCTGATGGTAAAATTGTGAAAGTATCGTCTACGTACCGCTTGTAGATCCTTGGTGTAACAGGTGCAGTAAGGAAGGCTTTCTCCTCAAAGTCTTCCATGAATATATCGGCGACAATGGGAGATACAGGTGAGCCCATCGCCACACCATCTACTTGCTTGTAAAACTCTTCCTTCCACAATAGATAGCCAGATGTAAGGCAATGTCTTAGTAATACTGCATATTCTGCTGGCATGTTATTTTCCTCTAGTTTCCTAGTTATAATTGAGATGCAGTCTTCAACAGGTAGGGATGTAAATAGAGACTGAACATCAAAACTGACCATGGTTTCATTGTCAGTAAGATGTAGGTCTTTTATCTCACTGACAAAATGGTATGAATCCTTAGTGTGTGCTCTTGTGTGTCCTCTGAGTGGTGATAATATTTTAGCTAAGTATTGAGCCAATCTGTAAGTTGGCGAATCAATCTGAGTAACTATTGGACGTAAAGGAGCATTCGGTTTGTGTATCTTTGGTAACCCATACAACTTCGGTGGTTTGGCACATGAAGGTATTATCGAATTAACGTCCAGATTCAATTTTTCGGAGTATTTCTTAATTTGATCGCTAGTTGTTTTAAGCGTATTAGTTGTAGGGTCTGTTTTGACCTTTCGATAAGTAGTTTCATCCGACAAAAGTTGTTGTATTTTAAAATTGTAATCTGACGTATCCATTATAACCGTAGAATTACCTTTATCTGCGCGGAGAATCGTAAGCTCTGGTCTGTTGCGTAATTTTTTCAACGCGTTAAATTCATTTTTGGGGAGATTTAATTTCGGCGCTGAACTTCGACGTAACATAGACGAGATATCTTGACGTATGGCCTCTAAATCTTCATTACCAATATTATTTTTATACAGACAGTCCTCAACACTACAGATAATGTCCTCATACGGTATTTTTCGCGGTGTAATTGCGAAATTAATACCTTTTTCTAAAACTTTTATTGTAAAAGAACATATAGCTGATGTGAAGCATCAACGTTCCGGGAAGTCTGCAGTTTGTGATCATATCCTAGACGGCCCCAACCATTACATCAGATTTGATAGACCACAAATCCTCGCGAAAGAACACCGATTCCTACCAAGGATGATACGTGAGGCTATTGAAATTAAAAAACATCCTAATTTCAATAGAGAAGGAGGCTGGGTACTACCACCTGCTTGGGATCCTATAATCAATAAAATAAAACTAAACCCAAGCATACCACTGCAAGACCTCAAGACAGAGTTAGTTCATTTTGCATAGATCGGACCATAAACAATAATTAAAAAAGCTGAAGGTACTCCGGGTTTAACAATGACATCGGGACGTCAGTCATCTCAGTCCCCCGTGACCATGGGTGCTGGAAAGCGCCCGAAACGTCGGGAATTAAAAATAAAAAGTAAAAATAAACGCGATAAAATCCGTAAAAGTAGTTTTAATCATGTGTAGTGTTCGCGTAAATATAAGAAATCATTATGTTAACCAGTACGGACTGAAAATAGCAAATAAAATACGCCGATTGGAAGATCTAAAGACCAAGCGCGCAAGATACATAACAGCTTTAAATTTCTTGAAGAGATGCAGAGATCATAATCTCATTCCTACGTGTGTCAAGATATCCACTAAAAAAGACATTCGAGGAAGCGCTAAGATCTTAAATCAGGCTAGTAAAAAGTTGTTAATAACGGTGATTCAGCAAAAACGTACCGATCTATATTTCATAAACAAAACCATAGACAATTCGTCCAGTGAATTAAAGACAGTTTTATCGACATTTGATTATAAAAATTGCATGGAAACTTTAGACAAACGCGAAACAACTAAATACAATGAATGCAAAAATAAACATATTGATAAATACCATAAATTAACAACTAAATCAAATGTCCAACATACGAAATCGTTGACCACAGACACGAATCATAAACAACGCGCTGTCTACAACTTATCAAAACAAACACTGGACGACGCCACAATAAAAGTTTTAGAAAAAGGTATTAATTTCGCAATTACACCGCGAAAAATACCGTGTGAGGACATTATCTGTAGTGTTGAGGACTGTCTGTATAAAAATAATATTGGTAATGAAGATTTAGAGGCCATACGTCAAGACATCTCGTCTATGTTACGTCGAAGTTCAGCGCCGAAATTAAATCTCCCCAAAAATGAATTTAACGCGTCGAAAAACTTACGCAACAGACCAGAGCTTACGATTCTCCGCGCAGATAAAGGTAATTCTACGGTTATAATGTATACGTCAGATTACAATTTTAAAATACAACAACTTTTGTCGGATGAAACTACTTATCGAAGGTCAAAACAGACCCTACAACTAATACGCTTAAAACAACTAGCGATCAAATTAAGAAATACTCCGAAAAATTGAATCTGGACGTTAATTCGATAATACCTTCATGTGCCAAACCACCGAAGTTGTATGGGTTACCAAAGATACACAAACCGAATGCTCCTTTACGTCCAATAGTTACTCAGATTGATTCGCCAACTTACAGATTGGCTCAATACTTAGCTAAAATATTATCACCACTCAGAGGACACACAAGAGCACACACTAAGGATTCATACCATTTTGTCAGTGAGATAAAAGACCTACATCTTACTGACAATGAAACCATGGTCAGTTTTGATGTTCAGTCTCTATTTACATCCCTACCTGTTGAAGACTGCATCTCAATTATAACTAGGAAACTAGAGGAAAATAACATGCCAGCAGAATATGCAGTATTACTAAGACATTGCCTTACATCTGGCTATCTATTGTGGAAGGAAGAGTTTTACAAGCAAATAGATGGTGTGGCGATGGGCTCATCTGTATCTCCCATTGTCGCCGATATATTCATGGAAGACTTTGAGGAGAAAGCCCTCCTTACTGCACCTGTTACACCAAGGATCTACAAGCGGTACGTAGACGATGCTTTCACAATTTTACCATCAGACAAAGTAACTGCATTTTTAGAACATCTTAATTCCATAAACTCTAAAATTCAATTTACTATGGAGTTAGAGGCAAATAATTCCTTACCTTTCCTAGATGTGTTAGTCATCAGAAATCCTAATAACACCATTGGTCACACTGTGTATAGGAAAAAGACCCATACAAACCGATATTTAAACGGTGAATCTCACCACCATCCTTCACAGTTAGCTACCGTGGGCAAATCTTTGTTACAGAGACCACGAGGGATCTGTGACATCAAACACCTGGCCGCCGAGCTTCAGCACGTCAAGCAAGTTCTGCACGACAACAAGCTTCGGGTCCCGCGCCTACGTCACAGTGACCGAGTGAAGCCAGCCACAGTCGAGCGTGTGCCTGCTGTTCTACCATATGTCAGAGGTGTCACAGACAAGATTGGCTATATCTTGAAGCGAGCTTCTATTAGAACATTCTACAAGCCGCCGAAGAAGATTAGTCAGTTCCTACCATCCGTCAAGTGTCATATTCCTCTACAAGATGCAGGAGTGTACAAGCTTGATTGTGAATGTGGTCTCTCTTATATAGGACAAACCAAAAGATCAATTAGGACCCGCGTAAAAGAACATATAGCTGATGTGAAGCATCAACGTTCCGGGAAGTCTGCAGTTTGTGATCATATCCTAGACGGCCCCAACCATTACATCAGATTTGATAGACCACAAATCCTCGCGAAAGAACACCGATTCCTACCAAGGATGATAAGTGAGGCTATTGAAATTAAAAAACATCCTAATTTCAATAGAGAAGGAGGCTGGGTACTACCACCTGCTTGGGATCCTATAATCAATAAAATTAAAACTAAACCCAAGCATACCACTGCAAGACCTCAAGACAGAGTTAGTTCATTTTGCATAGATCGGACCATAAACAATAATTAAAAAAGCTGAAGGTACTCCGGGTTTAACAATGACATCGGGACGTCAGTCATCTCAGTCCCCCGTGACCATGGGTGCTGGAAAGCGCCCGAAACGTCGGGAATTAAAAATAAAAAGTAAAAATAAACGCGATAAAATCCGTAAAAGTAGTTTTAATCATGTGTAGTTTTCGCGTAAATATAAGAAATCATTATGTTAACCAGTACGGACTGAAAATAGCAAATAAAATACGCCGATTAGAAGATCTAAAGACCAAGCGCGCAAGATACATAACAGCTTTAAATTTCTTGAAGAGATGCAGAGATCATAATCTCATTCCTACGTGTGTCAAGATATCCACTAAAAAAGACATTCGAGGAAGCGCTAAGATCTTAAATCAGGCTAGTAAAAAGTTGTTAATAACGGTGATTCAGCAAAAACGTACCGATCTATATTTCATAAACAAAACCATAGACAATTCGTCCAGTGAATTAAAGACAGTTTTATCGACATTTGATTATAAAAATTGCATGGAAACTTTAGACAAACGCGAAACAACTAAATACAATGAATGCAAAAATAAACATATTGATAAATACCATAAATTAACAACTAAATCAAATGTCCAACATACGAAATCGTTGACCACAGACACGAATCATAAACAATGCGCTGTCTACAACTTATCAAAACAAACACTGGACGACGCCACAATAAAAGTTTTAGAAAAAGGTATTAATTTCGCAATTACACCGCGAAAAATACCGTATGAGGACATTATCTGTAGTGTTGAGGACTGTCTGTATAAAAATAATATTGGTAATGAAGATTTAGAGGCCATACGTCAAGACATCTCGTCTATGTTACGTCGAAGTTCAGCGCCGAAATTAAATCTCCCCAAAAATGAATTTAACGCGTTGAAAAACTTACGCAACAGACCAGAGCTTACGATTCTCCGCGCAGATAAAGGTAATTCTACGGTTATAATGGATACGTCAGATTACAATTTTAAAATACAACAACTTTTGTCGGATGAAACTACTTATCGAAAGGTCAAAACAGACCCTACAACTAATACGCTTAAAACAACTAGCGATCTAATTAAGAAATACTCCGAAAAAATGAATCTGGACGTTAATTCGATAATACCTTCATGTGCCAAACCACCGAAGTTGTATGGGTTACCAAAGATACACAAAACGAATGCTCCTTTACGTCCAATAGTGAGTCAGATTGATTCGCCAACTTACAGATTGGCTCAATACTTAGCTAAAATATTATCACCACTCAGAGGACACACAAGAGCACACACTAAGGATTCATACCATTTTGTCAGTGAGATAAAAGACCTACATCTTACTGACAATGAAACCATGGTCAGTTTTGATGTTCAGTCTCTATTTACATCCCTACCTGTTGAAGACTGCATCTCAATTATAACTAGGAAACTAGAGGAAAATAACATGCCAGCAGAATATGCAGTATTACTAAGACATTGCCTTACATCTGGCTATCTATTGTGGAAGGAAGAGTTTTACAAGCAAGTAGATGGTGTGGCGATGGGCTCACCTTTATCTCCCATTGTCGCCGATATATTCATGGAAGACTTTGAGGAGAAAGCCCTCCTTACTGCACCTGTTACACCAAGGATCTACAAGCGGTACGTAGACGATACTTTCACAATTTTACCATCAGACAAAGTAACTGCATTTTTAGAACATCTTAATTCCATAAACTCTAAAATTCAATATACTATGGAGTTAGAGGCAAATAATTCCTTACCTTTTCTAGATGTGTTAGTCATCAGAAATCCTAATAACACCATTGGTCACACTGTGTATAGGAAAAAGACCCATACAAACCGATATTTAAACGGTGAATCTCACCACCATCCTTCACAGTTAGCTACCGTGGGCAAATCTTTGTTACAGAGACCACGAGGGATCTGTGACATCAAACACCTGGCCGCCGAGCTTCAGCACGTCAAGCAAGTTCTGCACGACAACAAGCTTCGGGTCCCGCGCCTACGTCACAGTGACCGAGTGAAGCCAGCCACAGTCGAGCGTGTGCCTGCTGTACTACCATATGTCAGAGGTGTCACAGACAAGATTGGCTATATCTTGAAGCGAGCTTCTATTAGAACATTCTACAAGCCGCCGAAGAAGATTAGTCAGTTCCTACCATCCGTCAAGTGTCATATTCCTCTGCAAGATGCAGGAGTGTACAAGCTTGATTGTGAATGTGGTCTCTCTTATATAGGACAAACCAAAAGATCAATTAGGACCCGCGTAAAAGAACATATAGCTGATGTGAAGCATCAACGTTCCGGGAAGTCTGCAGTTTGTGATCATATCCTAGACGGCCCCAACCATTACATCAGATTTGATAGACCACAAATCCTCGCGAAAGAACACCGATTCCTACCAAGGATGATACGTGAGGCTATTGAAATTAAAAAACATCCTAATTTCAATAGAGAAGGAGGCTGGGTACTACCACCTGCTTGGGATCCTATAATCAATAAAATTAAAACTAAACCCAAGCATACCACTGCAAGACCTCAAGACAGAGTTAGTTCATTTTGCATAGATCGGACCATAAACAATAATTAAAAAAGCTGAAGGTACTCCGGGTTTAACAATGACATCGGGACGTCAGTCATCTCAGTCCCCCGTGACCATGGGTGCTGGAAAGCGCCCGAAACGTCGGGAATTAAAAATAAAAAGTAAAAATAAACGCGATAAAATCCGTAAAAGTAGTTTTAATCATGTATTACTTGTGAGATACATTGTGTTTTCATGCGATGGCCAAGTTAATCTATTTAAAACATAAAAGATTTTTAATATTGATATGCTCACTATAAAATGTTGTTAGGTGAGCTAATTACGTAATAACTTAAACAGTTGGACCCTTAAGTAGGGACTGAATAAATTAACCGACTTGGTACTACATGGGTCTCACAACTTTTAACGGTAGAAGAACTGAGTTGCGAGACTTGATTTTTATTTACAAGTTATGTTTTTGATGTAGTTACATATTACCTCAGATTTCTCATATTTCAAAGAGCTTCTGAAGTCTTTTAGAAGCTGTTAATTCCATCCTCCACGGCGGCACTACTCCAGAGTCGTGGAGCAGAAGGGCAGTGGTCTTATCCTTCAAGAAAGGCGACAACGCTATCTTGAAGAACTACTTCCTTCTGAGCCTCGTCTACGTGCTGTTCGACTTACAGTCTGCCGAACAAGCTAGTTTCCGAAAAGGCTTTAGCACTATAGGCCATATGTATGTGGTGGTACCCTTCGGCAAATTGTACAGAAGTCCAAAGAGTACAATCTGTCACATTGTCTTGCGTATGTGGACTATAAGAAAGCTTTCGATTCCGTCGAAATTTGGGTGGTGCTGCAGTCCCTTCAGCGGTGCCAAGTGGACTGTCGGTATAGCGAAGTACTGAAGTGTTTGTACAGCACTAAACAGATTCAATTGCAGAGATGTGTATAACAGTGTGACAATATAAGTCATCACCGCTGCATCAAAAGACATTTTTAAGCAACTGGACTAGAAAAGATACGGTGTCAACATCAATAGCGAGTACCTCACCCACCTTCGATTTGCCGACAATATAGTCCCTACAGCAGAATTGTTGGAGGATCTAAGCACTATGCGCAATGAGTTCAACAGTGTCTCGCCACGGATAGGTCTTAAGATGAACAGGGACAAAAACAAAGATCATGTGTAAATTCCATGCCACACCTATGCCGGTAGTTGTTGGAAACACAAAACTCGAAGTAGGTGAATATGTTTACCTGGGACTAATAGTCCGATTTCAAAAAGTTCCGAAGTTCACCTTCGACCGAGAGGTTAATCGACGGACTTAACTCGGCTGGGCAGCATTCGGGAGATTACTGCACATTTCAGTCACTCGTCAGGTATGCCTCAAACCTTGAAAATGAGATGTATATGTATATATGATAGCCAGTGCGTGTTGCCAGTGATGACGTAGTTCTTCACTACTGGCCGTATGAGGAAGTTCAAGATCGCTCAGCGAGCTATGGAGAGTGCTAAGCTCGTAGTAGTAAGCAAGTAGAACCAGAATAACCGACATAGCTCAACGGATTATTAAGCTGAATTGGCAGTGGGCCGGCCATATGGCTTGAAAAACTGACAACGGATTGGTCTCGAGTAGCAGCCTCGTACCGGTAGGCAAAGTGTAGGGCGACTACACTAGATAGAGTGACGACGTGGTAAGACACGCAAGAAGTCGATGGATGCGGGTGGCTCAGGTCTGTGCTTTAAGGCATTCTTTGGGGGAGGTCTCTGTTTAGCAGTGGACTTGTAAATGATGAACCCTCTCAGAAATGAGCGGAGGCTTGTGCCCAGCAGTGGAACGTATATAGGCTGTAACTTTACTTTACTTTACTTTGTAAATGATGATGATGAGGTTTGATAAGGCTTACGGAAAAAACTTTACATGAAAAAGTTACAACAAAACAAGGAGTTTTTATTAAATATTTTACTAAATTTCTCCATTACGTTGATAAATACGTTTCGCTCTAGAAAATTCTCTTAAATTAACACGTACATGTGTGAAAATATATTAAATGGCTAAGATGCTATAAGTGAGAAAAATACAGAGTAAAGTACTTCCCTTCCTGTCCTCGAAAGGTTTGTGTCACAAGTCGCAACCAAACGTTTAGCCACTTCCCTTTCGAGACGTTAAACGAAAATAACAAACTTAGTTTAGGTTACTTAGGGGTATTTTAAACAAAGAAAATAACAAAATCAGATTTGAGTAAACTTATTTACTATATACCGAAATTTAATCGAGGAAAATTCTCAACAGAAAGTATTTCTGTAGCAATAAGATAAGCAGAGCAATCTTCTGGTTATGGGCCAGGATGGAATCTGCAGCAGATGGCTTATACTTATTACTTTCAGTTTATTTTAAGCCATATTCTGAAGTGGGTTCTGTGTTTCTATACACATTATTTTTATAAGACTTAAATTTATACGATAAACTATAAGTTTACGCTTTATTCGTACGTCTTAATGGTATATTATTATTTTATTAACACTTGCCAAAACTATTGAAAATATGATGCAAAATTAATACTAGCATGCATGCATCATATTTTCAATAGTTTTAGCAAGTGTTAATAAAAACAATAATATACCATTAAGACGTACGAATAAAGCGTAAACTTATAGTTAAACTGGCTGCGATAACCGAATGGTAAGAGGCACATCGAACGTGGTCACGGGGGCGTCCCCGTGAACATGGGTGCTTTCCAGCAGGGGGACGTCCCCCGTGACCATGGGTGCTGGAAAGCACCCGAAACGTCGTGTGTTAAAAATAAAATAAATAAAACACGATAAAATCCGTAAAAGTAGTTTTATTCAATGTATAGTGTTCGCGTAAATGTAAGAAATCATTATAATCAATGTATAGTGTTTGCGTAAATATAATAAATCATTATCCTCAATAGCAAATAAAATGAGAGAGAATTAACCAAGATCACTTTTGGGAAGATTGCATAGCTCCCGCCAGTCGAGTTAGCCAAAGAAATCATTTCCCAAACTGCCGAGCCTGATTCAATATGCCTACGGCAAAAGTGTGATTGAACTCTAACTTTTCACGTTATAAGCCAAGATAGATGACGCAAATTTTATACCTATAATGACTTGTGAATGATGTTTTACAAAACTTTATTGTATTTTTCTTAAAAAAAACTAAGTGTGGCCTGTTTTCGGTGAATAAACAGCAGCAAGGAAATATTCAATAAATAAAAAGAAATCTAGCCTCTTACCCACTGCTTCCGCGAAGCAAGAATGCACCTACTCCTTTATTTTTCTGTATTTTTACAGACAAGAGAGCCGAATTAATTACAAGTTTTAATGCCTTTTTCAACATCTCTAGGGCCTCAAATATTTTTAAGGGTAACAACTCTGCAGTTTTCTGTTGCTTAACATCAGATACTCCATCAAATTATATGTAGTAAATAAAACAAAAAAATAATATGTATCTTTATGAACCTATTTACTGCTACCATTTCGGACTATCAAAAGTCCACTAGGTACTGAACATAGTCATCCTCATAGACGCTGCGCTTGTCAAGCGGGATGGCAACCGCATTTTTTTTATTTTATTTTTTTTTTTGTTATTATTACGAAGATGTTGTTGCCCATCTTCTAGTTTGTTTCCTTCTGAAGCCTCTTACGATACTCACGGTACAAAATGGAACACTGGAACACTACATGGTCGTATTATTTACATATCTACAAATATTCAACATATTTACATATTATAAATAATTTTAAAATAATACACTACATAAAGAAACAAGGCAATGTTTTTGAAGCAATAGACGGCAATATTTGGCCTAAAGGTCTAGATACCAGCCCATAAACTCCAAAAAAAAAGACGGCAATATTGTTCCCACATATATGTTGTAGACGTGGTAGAGCCATGCTGCAGCTATACTAGTAGTATAGATAGTTGTAGCACGTATGAGTCGGCTCAACCGGGGAAGGACCACGCTCTCACTTAATACCGGCGTAAAATAGCAGCTCAATACTGCTGTATTTCGTATGGCGAGTGTAGAGAACCAAAGATCCTTTTCACTGGATACGAGGCATTCCATCCTATTCCTCAGGGGTGACAACGCATCTGCATTTTGATTCTTAATCGAGAAAAGTTTAAGATGTCTATCGGCCACACACAGTATACACTTACCATCAAGTGAGCTGTGTGCTTGTTTGTCACCCTAATTCTATAAAAAATGAATAATTTTATAATTAAATGAAGCTGCCCAATTTTCCTTTATAATATTGTCTTGAATATAATTAATTTCTTCATTATTTGATTAGCTAAACAATAGAGAATAATGTAAAACTATTTTTACAGTAATTATTTAATTATAAAATGTATTGGTGTTTTATTACTTGGACATTTTGGCCGGGTAAACATGAAAATATAATACAACAGAAAAATGCAATAGCGAACAACTCACAAAATGATTATTCTGTTTCTTTCCTTACATCTACCCTTTAAATCCAATAATCTTCCTAGGTGTTTCATGAGTAGTTATGACCTATAAAGACTATTTCGGTATCTGTCGCAGAATCTGTCGCTGTAAAATCTCCTTGGAATTTCTCTTAATCGGCTCAAGCAGTCTATTTTCCCATACGTTCGTGATGACGATTCATCATTTGTAATGATTCGATATATTATTAACTACTTATTATTCTTTATAACTTAATTCAAATCAAATTTCGATTAAATATTTGTAAACCATTTGCAGAAAAGGTAACAAAAATCGAATGTTCTTATCACAATGAAAAAACGATTCGTCAGTAGGGATTATCATTTGCCGTTGAATAAGTTTCAGAATCGCCCACTTGAGCGTTAGAAACACAGTCTAGTGAAGGAGAGTAGCGACCGTCTGTCTATGCTAAAATAAAAAGAATAAAGCCTCTTTAATAAAGGATTTCAGACGCTAACCGTAAATTATAAAGTTGAATTTGGAACATCCTGGAAAAGCTTTCAAGATTATCGTAGGATTCGGTTCAACAGATAACTATAATAACAGTGCACTGCTCCCTGAATGAAATATAGCCTGAAACTGCTTCTTTCATAAATGCCATGCATGTATGCCACAAAAACTTTTTTTATTTAGGACTGGTGATCCGCCGCAGCTACTCACGGGTGATCTCCGGATATCTACAACAGCACTAGCGTCCAATGGCGAATTTAAACTATCCAGGGACCCACTCAAATACACACCAAAAATTTCATCTTAATCGTTTAAGAAATTTTCTAGTTCTTGGGAGACTAACGGACTTGATTTTTTGATTGATTTCTATATTATCAATCAATCAATCAATCGATCAATCGATATATTCTTTATTGTACACTAATACACATAAGAACGAGACAAAATGATATATATATATATATATATATATATATATATATATATATATATATTTATATTTATATATATATATATATATATATATATATATATATATATATATATATATATTATATATATATATATATATATATTTATATTTATATATATTTATTATATATATATTATATATATATATATATATATATATATATATATATATATATATATATATATATATATAAATTACAACAGATGGTCTTACCGATCTGGAAGCGATTTCTTCCAGACAAACTTTGTTTCGCCACGTTTTAAAAAATCGAAAGTTAATTTAAAAAAAATTATAAATATATAAATACACACAAGATGATGACGGTTGAGAACATGTAGGATAGGTACAATTGAGGACGCTAATTATGATGGTGAATGTTAGAGTTCCAAGTAATAAGTATTATTTAGGATAAATCTATCAAGCGCGTTAGATATGTATCGCCTAATATACGAGTATATAATATATTTGAAATAACACTACCACTGACTTAACTAATTCAATTTATAGGTTTGATTCTTATGAACCTGTAAAAATGCGTACATGATTTCATGAGCAGCTAGTAAAATAAAAACTATTCGTCTTAAATTACGACCTGATATGAGCTATAACAAAATGAAGTGATGGATTATACTCCATTAGTACTATTTTATGTCGATTTGTAATTTTGTAATAATGCAACTACAATGTAAATTATGTCTAGGTTGTAAACCATGCTACAGCGTGTGCAGCAGCGTGGTACCTCTTATGTGGTAGGAATACGCTCGCACAGAATCATGCATCTATTTATTCATTTATCCTTTACATCCTATAAAATTCACTGCTGAACATAAGACTACCCCATACAAAAATCCCATAGACTGCCTCATTAGAGAAATTTTGTTTGGGGTTGGCAACTGCAGTTTTTTTATTATTAATTGTTATCGGGAAGATTTTGCGATTCATCACCTGTGTTAGTTTACTTTTGTCGCCTCTTACGATGTCCAAGGGACGGTATCGAGTAGTGGACATTTTGAACAGCTACTACATGATTAGAATACCCACTTGAAATAGCAGTTTGATTCTTTATCATGGATTGAAGATAAAAATATAGAGGACTGTGGGCACGATGGATAGAAACATAGGTGCTACTTACATCGGTTCTTTTGCAATCTTATTTCTAAAAAAATAACCAAATATACCCATTTTATTGAAAGAAAGAAAACTTGTATATAAAGATTTTTTTGTACCGTTACCGTATTATGCGAGTTAGAGCCACTAGGTCTGTTAAATATTTTATAAAAAATACATGGGAAAAATGGTGTCACAAAAATTTTTGCTCATACGTACACAGAAAGGATTTTAATTTCAGTTGTTCACTGTTTTGCGTAGACATTTCGCGAAAATAGGCCAACTTGAAAAGTGCTGAATTTGTAGAAAACTTTTGTAATTACAGTACACTACACACAAGTGACAATATAAATTAGCTTTTAATGAGAAACTGAGGACGGTTCTCTTGAATTTACATTTACACCCAAAATATCATTTTCAATGATTCTTAAAATTTAATATTAATGCAAAGGACTACTTCCACCTTTATTTTAAAATCAACGTGTGTTTGCAGATTAAAAAAAAAATTTTTGTTCCAATTCATTACAGGGATGACTTAAGAAGCGAAAAGTCGCAACTATATGAATTGGCATAAAGATCTAATGTCTTCCGATAGAAACCACTATGACCACTTCGTACTCTGCGATCAATATTAATGGTGCTAGCCGTTTGTTGCGACGATTATTCCTATCCTCACTACAAAAGTAGAAGCCCATATGAACTGACACGGGCTGATGATGATATTTTTAAATCATACCGTATTTAAAATATAACCGTATTGCTTAGAATGTCGCGTTCCTGGCTATTAAGTACTCGTTACAACTGTGATCTAAATCTGTTACAGGCTGATCATGATATTTTTTTTAAATCATGTTGCAGTATCATGCAGTGAAATAACCGCATGGAATAAAATATCGCGTTCCTGATTATTGAGTACTCATTACAACTGTGAGCTTAAGTAAAATTTTAAAATGGTTTTTATTACAGAGAAATATGAGTAGCGCTTACCCAATGCGTGAAGAATAAGCCCTCAAAGTATTTTTAGTTTCTCAGATATACATTTGCATTAATTTCCTCAGCGTTTTAAAAATGCTACTAATAATTTTGTTAGTCCTGGTGGAGGTCGAACTTTGCTTATTTACGTTCCATGAAATTTTTAAAAGCGTACGCTTATCTCTCGTGTCACCTCTAAAAGCCAATCTTAAAGCCAATATTTGTGTACCACACCAATTATTTGTCATCTTTTTTGGTTCTATTTACATCTTTATTTCCAACAGATTACTTCGTTCATGTTATGGTAAGAGCTTAAAATTTATTTTCATTTTTTATTTCAGCCTGTAAAAGTCTACTGCTGAACATAAACCTCCCCCATACATTTTTATAGCATGGCAACCATAGCGTTCATAGGGTTGGCAGCCGCAGTTTATTTAATATTTTAATTTATTATCAGGAAGATGTTTCTGCTTCTCTCCTTTGTCATTTAGCTTCGTTGTCTCTTACGACACTCATAGGAAGATGGGTAATGGATTTTTTATAGGATAAGGTGACAAACGAGCACTTAGTCCACCTGATGGTGATCCTCGATTACGAATGAAAATGCAGATACGTTGTCACTCGTGAGGACTAAGATGGAATGCCTCGTTTCCAGTAAAATGAGTCTCCGGTTCTCTAAACTCACTATACGAAACACAGCAGCAATAAGCTAATATTTTACGCTGGTATTCTGTGAGAGCGTGTTCTTTTCCCGGTCGAGCCGACCCATTCGTGCTACAACTATACTTTTAATATAACTGCAACGTGGTTCCACCACGTATACGATTATCTAGAGATCTAGATTTTTTAAGAGAATTATGTAACATATTTTTTTTTGCTTTTTAATAATAGTGGTGTTTTCTCATTATTATTTAAATAATTCCTGTGGTGGCTGTGTAAGAATATTTACTACCCCACATGGTCCTATGAATGTTGTAAGAGGCGACAGAGGTATACTAAAACAGGAGATAGGCAACAACATCTGGTACTACCAATATTTGCAGGGGTTGGGATTTTTAGTAATAAAAATATTTAAAGAAATTACTTAACCTGTGCGGCTTATTTATAACCTTTCTGTGTTTTGAAAATTAAATCTCTTTTAACTAGAAGAATCTTGACAACAGTTTGAGCATCACTCCAATTGTGTGTGAAAAGTAGTAAATTGTTTACAAAAAACATTACACAAAAATCAGATGTTAAGAACTTCTCATACAATATTCAATCAAAAGGCATGGACACAACTGCATTAATTTTGTGCCACATACAACTTTCGTAATTTCTTACAATCGATCGTATTGTTAACAAAACTAAATATCTGTACTATATACATATAGTATTATTATTGCCTCGTTGGTCTAGTGATTGTAGTAGTGCGATCATGAAGTCCTGGGTTCGAATCCCGGGTCGGGCCAAAAATGAATTATTGAGTTTTTCCGTCAAGAAATTCTCAGTAGTTGCCCGGAGTCAGGAAGTTGGCGGTGTCTCACCCCCGTGCCTCGAAAAGCACGTAAAGCCGTTGGTCCTGCGCCTGATCTCTCTCCGGTCGTGTCGGTTTACCGTCCCATCGGTTTATGAGAGTGAGGGAATAGCGAGTGCACCTGTGCGCGCATACACTTGGGCATTATAATCCTGTCCTGCGCCGAAGGCTAGCCTCCGTTGAGGCAGGCCGCCGTGGCCGAAATTCGGTCTGGAGGACATTAAATTGTAATTGTTAGATATTAATTAAATTATAAAGATAAAGTTTTAAAGAAAATTTTATTCGTTTAATGAAATAAATATTTACAATAAATGATTTGTTGGCATATTTTAAATCACTTAAACACCAAATTTTTTACTTTCATTTTTGTTTTATCTCATGGTACAAAGAAATTTCATTTTCATAATTAGAAGACATCAGTTAAACTGAGAGCTTGTGCAACGGAATAATCGTCAATAATTAACATTATCTAGAATACTAATAAAGTAAATTACAGAAATGACTGTCAGCGTTCATAAAAAAGAAAACGAATAGTCCTAATGTCATCAAGCCTTCTTAAAAGCCATTTCAATTCTTTCTGACCTTATTCCAAGATTTTTTTATTTGAAGAGGCTCGGATTGACAATTTAACAAAAGACGGGTCGAAATCTCAACGGGGGAGTTGCTGTCTTTAAATTATTATACGGTCACACCAATATCTGGTCAGCAAATATTGATACCGTGCTGGGAATTTTTCAAGTCCTTTTATATTATATTTGGAAAATAAGAACACTTGCTTGCAGGTGTTTATGTGTAGTTTAATATTTAAAACAACAGTAATTTATTTCATGCTTTTTCCGTCCATTTCAAATTTGACATGCATATATTGATAAATATTTTAAACAAATTAAAAATATAAAAATAAAAAAAATTACATATTACTATTATTTAATATAAAACAGCAATTCTCAATCCGTTCACTTCAAATACTGTAGTCATTACGCTGTTAAGAAAGTTAAGTAATATTTACCTACTAACCACAAAACATGATATTGATTTTCATCATTAAAATCCCTTTGTTCGTTCCGTTATCAGTTAAACTACTTATTTTATTTATCATCATATAAAAACGAATAGATTATTTATACATAATGTATATTTCTAAATAGATTCAAATCTAACTGTTACTATAAAGTGTTCTTATTCGTTATCCTATCAATTTCTTATAAGGTAGGGAGACAAACAAACACACAGTCCATCTGACGGCAAGTGGTTGCTGAGACTCATAGAGATCTACATATATCTTCGATTAGGAATTTAATGCATATGGTATTCTGTGAGATTGTTGTCCTTCCCCGGTCGAGCCAACCTATTCGTGCTACAACTATATAACTTACATAGCTGCAGCGTGATTCTCTCACGTCAAATTATTAGACAATACCATTGTTAGAGATATTTTAATAAGTATTGCAATATTTATCTACATGTAGTACATGCCTAACATCAATTGTATACACGTGCCCGATGTTATCTTCAATCAGGTTTAATAATTTTATAGCCCTGCTGTACTTTAAAACAGTCCATATGCGTGATTTTATCGCTTTTATGTTCATTGATGGTGCAGCAAATGCATAGTAAATTAATGACACCATAAAACGATACACAACGATTTAATATACATTTTAAAGGGCGTATTAAATAGCATAATGGATGTCAACTAACAATGACAGTATTATGCGAGACTGTAATAATTTACTTTTATTTAGAATCCAAACGAATTCAAAGAAAACAACTTATTTACATAACAAAATATATACAATATTTTTGATATTTTCGTATAATAAATAATAATTTATATTATTAAATTTATTATAAAACTAAAATTATTCTACAGTACTACTCTCTGCCGTACAGTACCAATAACGCTGGCTGCATTTTCTCTCTGAACTTACAAAGCCTTTGAGCGAGAAAAGAATCAGCCCGGAACAGTCCAGTGACGAGGAACAGCGTCAAGTCTTAAACTGTGATGACTAATACGTCTGTCAGGCGTACAATTTTTTTTTAAGTTACATACTAGGAGAATATTTTTTTACAAAACGGAGAATGCATTTTTTAAAGCTACATGCGTCAAACAAAACAATCAAAACCGTCGACATCGTTATTTTGTTAGTGTTATGAGCCTAAACAAATACCGACACGACGTTGATAATTTAACGGAGATAAAAAACTTCTTTTTGAAAATACTATCGAAGACATATCTAAAGACTTTTTTTATATTCGTCCTTTCCGTTGACATGATAACATTTACGGTAACATAAAAATCACGCACATATTATCTGTAGAACTCCAAAAAGGCTGCCTGGGCTACGTATCATAACACATGTATGTTGCGTCACGACTTACGAGTCCGTGTTTCAAATTCTAGTAGGGCCAAACCAGGGCCATTGATGCAAAAACACAAATTTATAGTTTTACGAATTGGATATATAATTATTCCTCCTGTGTCTGATAGCGCATTCTAGCTCACTCAATAAATTATTACCGAAACAATACATCTAGGAGAAGTTGATAGAACAAGTGAGCATCTTTATGTTATCACGTTTAACTGTGAAACTATAATATCCCCTACCCAGTTCATAATTTCCGACAGTGTTTGCAATTGCAAGGTGTTTTTCAATCATTTTTGAGAAAGTTTTAGAGGGCACTTAATTATTCATCGCATTGCTCCACTGCTTTCTATATCTATAGCTGGTATATCAGCGATTAAAATTGCATTCAACAACTTTATTATTGCTGGGGGAATTGTACCTGGGTTGCCCGCGTATTGAATGAAATTTACGCCCAATACTTATGATCTGAACAACTACGGTTGACATAATTTATAAGTAATTTGAATAAATACAAATTGATTAACAATATCGTATAATTTTAAGCGATATATATATATATATATATATATATATATATATATATATATATATATATATATATATATATATATATAAAGTTATTTAAAATAAAGGGATTAAACTTGAAATACGAATTTCTGCAACTAATTAAGACGTGATCCATAATATTGAAGTGTTGAAGTCTCGCCTGAAGGTGAACTCGAACTGCGAAATTTCAAGTCGGTACTTATACCCTCTGAATTGATTCAAGTAACTATTAGCGACAGATATGGTTTGTGAAGAATACTTTTGTTCGTAATACTTTCCTTTTATTTTTTTATTTTTAATAGAAACGAGCTCATGGTGTACCTTAGGTGGAAACTATGGGAGCTATTTACACCTACAACTAGGCCCGATTAAGAACCAGATACGTTGTAACTGTAAGAACTTAAATGTAATACCTAGTTACCACATCAAAGGGTCTGCAATTATTTTCTATGCTATTTTACACTGCTATTATATGAGATCATGGACATTATTTGATCGAGCTGACACATTTGTACTGTAGTCGTACTAAATCGGCACTATTATGTCTTCATCTTCTATTTTGTTTAATAGTTGTAAGATTGTCTTGAAATTTCAAGTTACTTCGGGGTTTGGACAAAAAACGAAAATAAAGATATGAAAAAATAATGGTAAGGATTAGGAAGGGAGGGAGGGAGGGAGGGAGAGGGAGAGAGAGAGAGAGAGAGAGAGAGAGAACAAGAATCTCCGATGATGAAGCAGCTGAAAATTAGGTTTTTTATAATCAGGACAGAAGTACTAGCATAAAATAGATAAAAAAAACTGTGAAAAGTACCTTACGTGAATTCGTTGACGAATAAGAAGTCATTTCATTATAGAGCGGGCTAAAAAATATGTCTACATTTGCGAGGACGAAAGGTGTTTTTAATTTATTATAAGCCATTGCTTGACCACAATTCCACCTGGTGATAAGTGGTGATGTAACCCTAGGTGATAAATCGCACTGTCTTAGCGTAACAAAAGCCTATTCACTCTTGTTTTGAAGACGCCCAGATTATATTTGGACGGAAATATAGACGCTGGAAAATTATTCCACTCCTTTGCTGTACGCATTACAAAAGAAGAAGCAAGCCGTTTGGTTCTAATGCGTGGAATATCGATAACAAAGGGATAAAGACCCGCTGACCGCTAAAGGTGGAAAGAGAGGGAGGAATTAAAGCATGTATATATAGATGAAGCGACAGTACCCTAATGGCAGGGCGCGGATCGCGAACTCAAAAGGTCGTGGGTTTGAATCCGCCATTTGACTACTGTCGTGAACCACTCCTAACACAAGCGTCACCATGAGTGGTTAAAAGGAATATTAGTAATGTAAAGAATATTAGTAATGTACTAATTAATAACATTACTAATATTTTTATTTAAAAAAATGTATTTTCTACGCACAGAATACAGTTATTGAGGAGGCAATCCAGTTCTTCGGCAAGTCAGTAATCGAGAAAATAAGAGCCCGGACACGAATCATCTTTGCCTTAACAATAATAAATAAAGACGGATCAAAGGATTGCACTTAGCAATACAAACCTGCTGATATTTTAGAATTGGTTTACCCAACATAAGGTTACCGGATTGCTTATTTTACGCTTAGTGTGAATGAGATGATTATACCACCACTTAAAAAAAACTCTATTAAATACAACGTACTTTTTATTTGCGTCTTATTTTTTGTATATTACATTTAAATATTTTTAATAAAAAAAATTGGTTGCCCCAAAACGCATATTTTGTAGACTATATTAGCTGGTTGTATTTCCTCCCCCTTCACCTTCACATCCCTCCTGCACGGGCACACCAATAGGAGGCTAGATTAGGGGCGTCATTTTGATCGCTCAACAAAAAGGTGAAAATGACACTTCCGCCATCTTGTTTGGTTATAGGGAATCACGCATACAGTCCACATAATATAGTTAATCTCGCATAATTGATTTTGCTCGACCCGGGAATCGAACCCGAGAACTTTTAGCTCCACCATTTTCTGGTTCCTACGAGCAGGATTAAAAGGGGCAGCCCGTGGCCGCACCATTTTCTGCTTCTTCGTTCCGGATTTAAATTAGCACCCTACCGCCGCACCAAAAATATTATGAAAATTCTTACGAAAAATACTAGTATTTTGCTAACGTGTCTGTCTACATTAGCAAACTACTAGTGTTTACTTGAGTTGACGTGCGTTACGTATTTTTTTAAATTTAATACTACGTACAGTTTCCAGAATTAAACTACAAACTAATAGAGTTATTTTACGGCTAACATTAACGTAGGTTTATGGGAAATTTCTTAGCAAGTTTCCACCTAGAAAGTTAAATGAGATTTAGAATTATATCATTATACGTAATAACTAGACAGTCTATCGAGACTGCGGAACGTTGAATGAAAGAAAATTGTAAAGTGGTCTAAGAAACTGTCTTTAAAGTTATAATATTATGTAATGTTTTTGTAAATTTTGGTAAATAAATTAAAAAAAATATTGCAAATGTAATCTATGCTCCTAAGTAGTATTCTTTTACACATTTGATTTATTGCATTAGTGTAAGTTTAATCGAAATTTTGATACATATAATGGACTCAAGTTTCATGCATTATTTATAACGCCTACTTACTAAAAGAAAATTGACATTTAAATTTAATCGTTTTATCGAATAACATTATTCATATGCTATCGTAGTGAAAATTTATACAGCCAAGTAGTTATAAAAGATTTTGTACAAATGGTATAAAGGCATTAACAAAATAAAATTTTATGATATGTTGATATGTGGTACAGCTTTCGGTGTTGTATTTTATTATACGCGGTAGATCCACGCTACAGCGTATTATATCTGCATCATGAATAATTTGACTCGATCCGGGAATATTCACGTTCGCAAAGAATACCAGCGCGAAATAGCATCATAATTCGGCTGTGTCTCGTATTGCAAGTGATGAAAACTGGACAAATTCTTTCTTGGGACTGTCACAACATCGATATTGGTAACGAGGTATTCCAATTTTGCCCTTAGAAGCATCATTAAGACAACTCATCTTCATTTTTATCCTTAATCTAGGATAAAGGAAGAATATTATAAAAAATACTCTACAATAATGATTAATGATATTTAACTGGCTGACGAATGCGAAAAATAATTTTTTGCACTGTATATATTTAAGTCTAAGAAGTATAATCTCTTACACAGAGGAACGTGCTCCCATAAGCTATCCATGTCAAAGGTTATCGCGGCCGATTTAATTTTAACGATAGGAGGTGCCACAATAAGTGCAGTATCGAACATAAAAACTCTCACACTAACCTAGCTGTATTTCTATTCTTTTTTTTGTATTTATACCAGATATAAAATTTCCTACAGATATCATAATCTGCATAAATTTTTGTAAATAGTGATTGTGTATCGATTACTTAAATCTACTGTGGGAGAGGCGTATGTCCAGAGAATTATATACAGATTTTAAAATAATTCATATTAAAAAGTGTTAAATTTCAAGAATAATGTCTTTAACAGGCTTCATTTTAAAGCGGGTTAAACTATACGGATTGATGTTTCTCGTAGTTTGATTTAAGTGGCAATGTATAGAGAAAATGTCATTTTAAAGGCACATTGCATTGCATAGCACTTAATGTGTCAGACATACAGACACATTTTTATAAAATTGTTGTAAAATATATTTTACATATGTTTAGATATTGTATAGATAAGCTTTTATTCTACGGGCTTAGTATATATAAAAAAGTTGTGAATGTTTACCGTAAAGATAATTCAATAACCTTCTATAGGCCATGTATCGTAACCTTAATACCAGGCAACGCCTACATATAAACTCAATAGGTTAGAATGACACTTGATTACCATAATTTTAAAATAAAATTTTGTGGGATCGATTTCAAAGTAGTCAATAATTTTTCCCTTTGTTAACTGTCATCATAGCTTTGAAATACATTTAAGCAATTGTGTAAGTTATTACTCTCAATTCTATAGATTGCATAATAATTTTTAAATATGAGGGGATTGTTGGATTCATGTAGATGATACCTTACACAATTAATTTTTTGTCTCTAGCAGCTCAGCAACATATTTGTTTGTGTATAGATAATGGCCATGCGTCATTTTTCAAGAATAGAAGATTCCTTATTATACTAGCCACCTACATATAAGTTTGTTTTATTTTTTTACTAGTGCTCTCGCACTGTAATTCGGATAAAATATAGCACAGTCGTATCATAGAATTGCTCTCCATCTGTTTGTGATATCATTGTAACCGGTTCAGCCATTACGCAGATTAGATCAGATAGCAAGAGAGGTAGACAAACACACAGACAGACAAAAATTAAAATAATAGTTATTTATGTCTCACAAATAACCTCTTTAGATCAATTTAAGGCAGTTATTTCGATATTACAAACACTTCACTTCGTCTATTATATTATTGATTCCCCTTTATATTTAATTATATCTTTATATTTAAAATATCTATATATGTGACCAGGATAAATAATATATGCTTTGATCTTTCTAAAGGTTTAATAATAGACGTTGTGTTTGTTTAGTAACTTAGTTCTTCTAGGTGTTTTTGAAGAATGAATATCAACTCGAGCAATTGAAACTTTCAATTCAAATTCAATTCAATAAAATGACTTTCAATTTGAAAGTCACTTCAAACTTATGCTAAAAATATACTAAACGAAACAATGTAAAAGGAATAAGATCAGCTTTATGCCCAATATCAAAAATGTCTCATAAATAGTTTAGTAAAATCAGTTTCAAAAACTTTTATAAGTAAAACCACATTTTTTTATGTTTAACTTAATTTTATTAATTGTGCTTTTTATACTTGAATACATAATTGCCGTTGCTGCTGGATGCGTGGCGGTCTACTACTGTGAGATTTACTAGAAATTTTCTTCCTCGTGCCATACTTTTTGGAATCGTGTGAAATCGTGAAACCTTCAAGAAACGAGCTTACTCCTTTTTTTTTAAAAAGCCGGCCTGGTTTTGCAGTTGTTAGTGGGCGGTGGTCGACACTTACCTTCAGTTAAGCCGCATGCTCGTTTCATTCCTCTTCCATATAAAAAAAAATTGCATTGTATAACAGTAAAAGCTACTTTTTAATACGATTAAATTTACTGTTCCGTTCTACGAGATTTTTTTATCAAATGATTCAATCAAATGATTAAAACTATTAACTGACCAGCTTAGTAATTGGTTTATAATAAAAAAATAATACAGAAACATTCGTAAGCGAAACCCACTTAATTTTAAAATTATTTAATATTTCCTTAGTCCTTTTGGATACATATTTGGAGGGAAATCAAGATATCATGTTTTAACATCTGGACGCCAATTTATATGGCATTAATGTTAATTTTAAAGGACTTGGCCGTTAGGGGTTAATGTGTTTGTATAATGGAAACAAATGAATAACTTGTTTTTTTTTTTAAACTGAAGTGACAAACGAACTAACAGTTCACCTGATACTAAGTGGCTTATGCAGCACGTGGATATCTTCACCCAACGTGAAACAAAGAAGGTTAAAAATACATCGTCACTTCCAGTTTCCAATATGGAATGCCTCAAAGCCTGTAATTAAACTGGTTCCCTATACCCTACACAGCAGAGTAAACAGCATACTTAACTCCAAAAATAGATAAGGTTGTTGACACTTGACCAGACGAACTCCAAAGCAGAAAAAGAGTCTTACCTACTAATAAGAATTAAATATTATCATTCACGTGTTTATACTTCATGAGTCTTTGCCATAAACAAATGGAAGAGGAAGCCGAGGATCGTATTTAGTTTTTATCAAAGATTACAATTTCCATTTTTCGAAGCCAGCAGCAACAAATCTACCGGTTGTGTACAAAAGTAAAATGTAATGCAAATTGTGTCGTCGTCAGCATTAGCAGTGTCATAGTACTCGTTATTTATAAGCCTATCTCTCTTGATTCTAATTCAGTGAAGCTAAAAAGGCCATAGCGACGACAGTAAACAGCGCCCTAGAACTAATACATAATAGTAACAAAAAATATATTTAAAGCAAGTAAAAGCTGACTTCAAAATAAGTCGGGAGCTTTCATTCTTCTATACACTATAGCTTAGCTGCTTTTCAGAATGGAAATTATTTTTTATTTTTTAATTAAAGAATTACACTAGATAAAAAGTAAAACTCAGTTTTACTTTTTATCTATTGTCATATTTTGATTCTTTAAAATAGGGTTTCAATTAACGAAGATATCGTGATAGCATACATACAAAAGAAAACAAAAGAAAAAAAAACAGTCGAATTGTAAACCTTCTCCTGTTTTGAAAACAGCTAAAAGTATATAGAATTTTCATTAAAACTGTTTTCATAGACTAACACACTTATCTTAATAGTTATATTATAATTGGTTTAAGCTCTTACTTTGATTTAAATAGTTACAAAATTTAAATTGGATCGTAAAATAATTAACGGAATTTCATTTTGATAAAGACGTTTCCAGCTTTCGTAATTGCACCCGGAGACTCAAGAAACTGTCTGTTAAATAATTTAAAATAATAAGCGAGATAAAACGATAATATCTTTTTTATTATCGGAAGTGGATGCCATTAATAATCATGACGTCACCTGCGGGTAAATTACACTGCACTGACTTATTTCAAGTCAATTATAGCAGTAGCCTGAGGTTAATGGTGGCAGCAAAAAGTCATCAATCAACGTTTATCAACGGATGGTGTACTTGGACTCATTTTGTAGGGTCACTATTATGGAAATATCAAAACACAATATTTATATGTATTTATAATATAACTTTGAATTAACTTTCCTTCTTTAATAAAGACTACATATTACGAGTAGCCTGTTCACACCTACCGGAGTCATCATCTACTACACTTAGGTCTTAGGTTCTAATATCGGAAACATTTATTTTGTCCAATGACATAATTTGCTGCTTTTATAATTTGTTTATGTTATAGTTATTGAGTTTTTCTTTAAAGAAATTCTCAGTGGCAGCCCGGAGCCCCGTGGCGCGGAAAGCACGTAAAGTCGTTGGTCCAGCGCCTGGTCTCTCTCAGGTGGAATCGGTTTGGCGTCCCATCGGACTATAAGAGTAAGGGAATAGACGGTACACCTGTGCTTGCGCCTATTCTGCGCAGATAACTAATCTCCGTCGAGGCCGGCCGTTGCGACGGAAATTCAGTCTGGATGATATTTGTTATTATATTACTATCTAACCTACCTTCAACCTTATCAGGGTCATATCAGGAGCAGGATAGGTTTGGATAAATGAGTCAGCAGTGCTTGCGCGTGCACTTATAACCCCCTTCTACTGAGCTGTTGATAACTTTGTATGTTAGCAAGTTGTCACTAATAGGTTCGTTTTTAGTTTTTCAAATTTTATTTATTTATAGTTTTCCAAAATATTTTTACAATTGATTCCTACAGAATTTTGACTCAAAGAAATAGAAAATGTTCTATTACTTATTTCGTTTCACATCGTGAAAATTAACACTTACATGAGGACAATCTTAGAAAATATCCTTAAAACTTATTCGCACGTGTAATACCACACCCACAAAAGTATACATTAACACCGCGTTGCCCTTTACCATTTCAGTATCGTATTAATAAAAAATAAATGTAATTAATACAGTTAATGCTTGACGAACGAATTTGCTAGCCGGTTAATAAATAATTAACGGCAGCATTCGTTAATATCACTTGAAGTGGTGTTGATAAAGTCAACACTACATAATTCTGTCGGCCATTTATCTCCTGGTGACAACTTTAACAGTATCGCCAGCCAAGTGAGCGTGAAGCCATTACTGCTCCAAGTAAATATTTCACAGTTAATATTGTTCTCGGTTAAGATAACGATCGCAAGTTCTCAAACTTGGTTAGTCGAATTTTGCCAAGTGATATATTTGTAATTTCTTAACTATATGTTTACTTGTATCTGATTTTATATATTTCCTTTGCTATATGATAGCGGTGGAAAGACTCTGTTTGGAAACGAGCTGACTAAAAGTGCCAGAAATATTTGTAAATTACTTGCCATGAAGTGGTGGGATAAGAAATCCACTACCCTGTATATAGTAAGAGGCGACAGGGGAAAATGCAACAGAAAACGGGCAGCAGTTTTTCCTGATAGCAACTAAAAATAAAAATAAAGGCAACTTTAGGAAATATGTTCCCTGTGCGGCAATATATGGGTAAGCTTATGTTCTGCAAAAAAGTTTCGATAGGCTGCGTCAAGGATATGAGACGTTCGGTACTGTGACAAAACAATACGTCACTGAAGCGGGAGAGGCCCGTGTTCTTAAACTTTAATGATGATGAAGAAGAAGAAGAACAAAAGGTTTCTGGTTTTCTACACTCACCATACGAATCACAGCTATTTCACAATGATAGGAGAGTAGTCTTGCTTCAGTCGAGTCGACCCATTCGTGCTATGCTGCTGGCACAGCTGCAGTGTGGCTCTATCACTAAAACGTTACGTAAAAACGTTACGTTGAACGTAGGTCTTTGCCATAGATTGCCTCATAGGGGAGATATTTGCAACAGTTGCCACACGAGGCAGGCGAGTTAGTAATCACATTTTGCTGCCCGTCTGCTGTTTTAGTTTCCCTCGCCTTTTACGACAATCACGGCATAACATGCTGTTGCTTTCATTGTAACTCTGATTAATAAAAAAATATTTTGTTAACTTTGCACTTTTTAATCGATTTCACACCTCGCAATAAGCGTACTCACTTCGAGGCTAATCCATATTAGGAGTGGGCACCAATAGCGGGTAAATCCTATTGCGAGTATCGACCACTTAAGCTCACATACTTCACCGAACTTTTTGTGCGATCTAAGATTTTATGATCTTGAGTATTATGTCCAAGTTTGTGGATATTTTAAATGGAAATATTCGAATTTTAAACACAAACAGTAAAAATTATGGCAATCCATCTTAGTCCTTAGGGGTGACAATACATCTTGATTATCAATCGACATTAGATGACAATGGATCATAGCACCCACTTACCATCAGGTGAACTATATGCTCTATTACAACCTTTATTCTATAAAAAAAAACAGAAAACTGACGGTCGCTAATAATATGAAGGAAATTAACTATTTTTATCATCAATATTATCCTTCCACCTATCCATTTGAGTTTTTTGTTATTTTAAAATATAAAAATCTTTGCAAGACTTTGACATATGTTTATTTTAAATATAATAAACTTTCTCAGGATAATCTGAACAAATGAAGCAGGATTTTTGATACTAGCATTAAATGGGGGTACTCATGCTAAAGCCCAAAAGTATATAGCTTTCAGGGTTTTATATTCGCAGGAGAAATAGGATATACAGAGTAGTAGCGTTGTTTTATGGATTAAAACTACTTTTACCGATTTTATCGCGTTTAATTTAAATTATTTTGTCTCCCAACATTTCAAGCGCTTTATAGAAGTCAATGGTGTTTGATATGATGATGTCATAGTTAACTTGTATAACATTCAGCTTTTAGTTAAAATGCTACAAGGCACTCAAAACGTTGGAGGATAAAATTCGTTAAATTAAATGACACAATCCGTAAAAGTAGTTTTATTCAACGTGTAGTGTTCGCGTTAATATAAGAAATCTTTATTGGCTTCTACGTTACAACTGTTTCACAGTTAAAATTAACTTCATTTGTCTTCATTAATGCAAAAATATTGAACTATTTTGTTCGTAGAGCTTGGTATTTAAGTTTGATAATTTAACCACAAAGCTTCATGGTCGTGTTGCAAATCTTAATATATACAAATTACGTGTCAGGTTGTTTTTCCGCGATGTACTCCTAAACTACTTAACCGATTTTAATCAAATTTGCACACCGTGTGCAATTTGGTTCAACTTTAGAGATGGGATAGTTTTTGTGCCCATGAGTGACCCACATTTTTTTGCGAATTTAAGGATTTTAATAGGATATGACAAAGGGTCGTCGAAAAGGGCAGAACAACGTCTGCCTGTCAAGAGTGCCAAGCTAGTAGTATTTTATTAAGTAAAATAAATTTTTATTTCACTTTTGATTATCACTGGTAAGTTTACCTATTCTCTATTTCCAACCATATTGCATATTTCAGCTGCAAAGCTATTCACATAATGATGTCTTCCGTTTTAAAAAGGATTAAATAATTCAGTGTTATGTGTCTTGTATTTGCGTAGGAGAATCCAACAACCCATATCATCCCGTGGTTGTCGTAAGGAGCCACGCAGGGATACCGGAATCTATGATTTGTTGCAGTATATTTCTTCGAAAAACTCCTAAACGTAAAGAACTGCGACTGCCAACCTACCTAGGTTGGCAGTCGCAGTTCCAAGCGAAGCAACTGTGGAAAATATCCTCCTTATAAGGTAATCTATGGGGGAGGTTTATATTCAGCTGTGAATTTTAGCAGGTATGTGAGAATATTTGCTAATATTAAGGAACATTCTGTTTTTAATACACCTTAATACCAATACACTAATTAATTCACAAAAAAATACTTGTTTAGAAACCTACATTCTGTCCAAATGATTTCTCCTATTAGTATATTGCGTTAAAATATCAAATTGGTAAGTCAGATAGACAATAAATGAAATAAAATTTAATCGAATAAGTAACGATAATTCTTTGATGCCTATACTTTAACAAACATAAATTTAAAAAATCAGAATAAATAGTTATAAATAAGTTCTAATTCTAAGTTAACGAAACAAAATAGAGTGTAGTTAAAGTAAATCAATGATATAGTCTATTTGCGGGGAAATTAACTGGAAGTTCTATTCAGAAAGTTGGTAACTTTGGAGAATGTTGTACGAGTACATAATGGAATTAACGCCTCTGCGACGTTCTATTAGTAAAACAAAAGGCTTTTGTTTCAAACCACCTTTTAATAACATTCAATCTAATGGTTATTAGTACAACTGTCAAATTGGCCATTTTCTGAAGTGTTTTTGTTCTCATTGAATAAAACTATTATTTACGGATTTTATCGCGTTTAATTACTTTAATTTGTTTTTATTATTATCCCGACGTTTCGGGTGCTTTACAGCGCCCATGGTCACGGGGGGGACATGTTCCCCCCCGTGAGTTTTATTCAATGTGTAGTGTTCGCGTAAATTTAAGAAATCATTATGTTTTTGTTCTCATTCAATTTTGTTAATTTGTTTAGTACTACATCACTTGTTTTCTATTTATCACTAAACCTATCAGTAATTATATTTTTTCGAATTGATTTCTTTCTTTTAGTCTTTCATTACATACTATCAAAGTCGAATGCTGAATAAAAGCCTCTATCCTCCATAGATTAGTTCATATGGGAAATATTTGTCTTATTTGCCATTTTTGTCGGGTGGCTTTTTATATTTTCATTTGCTGTCAGGAAGATGCTGCGTCTATCTTCAGTTTCAATTCCCTCTGTTGCCTCTTGCAACACCAACGGATTAATAGGCGATAAGGATTTCTTTTAATATCGTCACTACTACACATATAAATAATCGCTGAACCTATTGTAATGTAACTTCACCAACATATAGATAGCGATGTCAATAGTGATCTACGCTAGGTATATCTTATTCGAAAACCTTGGAGAATTTTTTCGTGATATCGAAAATAATTGATAAAATAAATGGTCTTTGTTGATTTTTTTCAATCTTAATGACAAATTAAGACCCCAACTAGACAGTGCAGCTGCGGGTGGCATGTAAATAATTGTTTCTGACGATGTTATATATTTAAGAGCGTAAAACACTAGTTATTTTCTCTATATGCCAAACTTACCTGATTGTAGTGCGCCTTAGCTAAGAAATCAGAAATATTTTTTAAACATTAGGTTTGTATATTGCAAAAGACACGTGGACTATCGACTTTGAAAATAAATAAATATTAATTCCAGTTAAGATTCAAATCAAGGACTGACTGTCACTAATTAAGAAGTATTTCAATCACTAAAATTTGCTGTTGAATATTGAACAAAAAAACTTAGTATGTATAATTGGTACAACGTAAACATTATGAGTGTAATTTATACGTTGTAAAGCCATGCTGAAGCTATATTAAGGTTGTAGCTACGTCTGGGTCGTCTCGACCGAAGAATGACCACACGCTTACAGAATACCAGCGTAAAATAACGGCTTAATGCTGGTGTATTTCTTATGATGGTAGGTATTCGATCTTAGTCCCGAGAGGTGAACACGCATCTGCATTTTGATTCTTAATCGAGAACATATGTAGAAGTCTATAGGTTACAACATCCACTTACCCTTACATGAACCGTGTACTCGTTTACCACCCTTATTCTATAAAAGAATGTTATAAAACATTTTGTTGGAAGAATTTAGTTGTAAGACTCTTACTGAAATACAACTAATCATAAAACCTCTTATTTGTTACTCACACTAGCAAGCTTACCCATAACTTGTTCTTTTAGTATCAGATTGCCTCTTAAATACATTACAAATCTATTTCCATTTTTGACAGAATGTAGCAGTCGGGTTCAGCATGCGTTTTAGGGATGTGGATATGATACCAACGCTTGCTTTGCGGATTGGCGATCGCAAGAAATCTCGCACCTTTTCTCTCGTCACCATCACTGGTCAGAGTTTTTTCTCTGATTTATTTACCTTTCCCAATGGTTATTGGCAATAACAATTTTTTTGACGACTCCGTGGCGCAGTGGTTTAGCAATGAGTGGCTACGCTGTAGGTCGCGGGTTCCGATCCCGCACGGAACAAGTATTTGTATGGCCTACAAATAATTGTTCCGGGTCTAGATGTTTGTCCTTGTGCAATTTATGTTTGTAAACTGCTCCCACGATACAAGAGAAAATCCTAGTGTAGGGGTAACGTTTAAAAAGAACAAACAAATAAAACAAAACAAAAACAATTATGTAACTTAACGTAGTTAATTAGAAATTAAAAGACTGTATGCTTTATACATAATGATTCTAATGGCCTTATAGCTATGACAGTTGTTTAGATTATTGACAAGAGACCACTGACTTCTGGTAATAAAAACTATTTTAGTATTCTTAGAGCTACAATTATATCCAAACAATGGATGCTTATTTAATAAATATCTAACATTAATGACTCTTTCATTTCTCAAGGTTAAATATGAACTACCAACCCAAAAAGAAAACATCTGTGAGAAGTTCAACAAATTAGCATTAGCTGCGCTATCGCTAATAGAAATAACATTACGCAGCAACAGCAACCAAGTAAAAATATAATATAAAACTCCATAATATTTCACGCAGTGCTTCGAAATCACATTTAAAATAAGTATGATATTTCAGTTCACGGTTAACTGGGTTACTAAGCGCTTATTCCGCGTCCATTAAAGTCATACTCCCGAGTTATTTATAAAATGTTAAATGTCCCTCTGATATATGAATCTTCAACTTTTTTTATTAGTTAAAATGCGTTTCATTAAATATTTAAAAAAACTAATCATATATATGAAATGTAATTGTAAAGCCAGAACGCTATTGATCACTAAAACTGCAACATTTTAATACATAATAAAATCTTATTTATAAGGCAATAAATTTCGTATAAGTATCTATTATTAGTCAAGGGATAAACTATGAAACTCATAATTAGTGTGCCGACTCCACAAACTCCTTTCCTCTTTGATTTATTTTTGTACATATCACCATAAGAAACGTAATTTATATCTTCAGAGTGTGCAATTAACTTTACGGATGTATTCAGGTTAAAACAAAAGACAAAAGTTCTTTGAACATTTGTAAATTCGTACTAAATGCTGAAAGCGTGAGTCGGGTCGCAACAAATCAATGTCCTTACGATACTTCGTGATAGATAACATCCGACCGTTTTCAAATTTCAATATCGGACAGTATTCAGAGTGACATTGTGCTATAGCAATAGAGAAGATAAATGGCGAATGTCATTAGATTAGTCTTATAACCATTGACAGATAACAATTTTAACATTTGTTTAAAAATGTTATTAATCCTATACTATTAAACGAGCAATTCTTGTATATATATATATAATCGGGATCTCGAAAACGGCTAGGCTTTATTTTTAGAAAATGTCTTTTTGTCCGTGTTTTTAGGCAATGAAAAACTGCTACAATATCGTGAGATTAAGAAGGTAAATTTTGACGGATTGTTAGTGATTATAAATAGCTTTTATACGTGGTAGAGCCATGCTGCTGTTATATTAGAAGTATAGTTGTAGCAAGAATGGGTCGTCTCGACCGGGGAGGGACCACGCTCTCACAGAATACCAGCGTGAAATAGTAGCTTAATGCTGCTGTATTTCGTATGGTGAGTGTAGAGAACCGGAGACCCTTTTTACTGGAAACGAGGCATTCCATCTTAGTCCTCACGGGTGACAACGCATCTGCATTTTAATTCGTAATTGAGGATTGATGTAGATGACCATGGGCCAAAGAAACCACTTACCATCAGGTGGACTGTGTGCTCGGTTGTCACCCTATCCTATAAAAAAAAAAGCTTAATTGGTATAATGGTCGGTCACAGAATCTTAAACCCCAGGTTCGAGCCCAGACCGACCGACCGACTTTTTTTTAATTTTTTTTTCATGTTCTTTTCTTTTTTGAGAGAATCTATTTTTTCGAGCCCTTTTTTAGAATTTTTTAAAAACACGAAAATTTAAATTAAAATAATTGCACTCATGATTTTTTATTCAAATAACCAGTTCCGTTTTTTCTGTTATGTCGCTAAGATCAAAAAATATTATTTATATTTCATCAGTATGTAATTTGTATCTAAATATAATTTCCAAAACACATGAATTAAAAAAATCGAGCGAAAAATACCGAGCAAAGCTCGGTCAACCAGGTACTAACCTTTATATCTCATTACATCAAAAATATTTATTTATTTATATTTTTTATTAGTAACTTATTTCTATTTATTATTTTATGTGTGAGTACATATGCAACAATTATTATATTAGTTAATAGAATCAGGCGTTACTTAATTAAGAAAATTAATTAGGTTAAAAATTAATTAGCAAAGAATCCAAGGATCTTACCTAATTAAATTTTAAAATATCGGCAATGTCACCAACTATGGAAAAGCAATGAAATAATTTGGAATTATTTATATGGGTTATAATAGTAATGATGAATTTGTCTTCTTTGAATTTTATATAATAATGATAAATTGTGATCCACTTCATTACCAATAGCTCCAAGTATATAGTCAAAGAGCTCGCACTACTAGGCGGCATGACTACCTAGCTTTTTGGTATCAGAGCACGTCTTGGTTGTTACCAATTTCTTGCCTATTTCGGCCACTAAGCAGGAATGCACAGCTAAAATCCAGAATGATTAAAGATCATTGATGATAACACAAATATTATCTTCTTTGTAAAATAATACAAGCGTGGAATAAAGTTTTCTTTCGGGTTTTTTATAACTCTAAAATAAGCGATAATTTAATCTCAAGCCCAGAAATATTTCTTACAAATAGTTATATTTTAATTTTGTAAAATAATGTTTAAGTAACATTTAAATACGAAACGAAATAAAACTGTTATTAATATATATACTAAGCGCATATGGTTGTCGTCAACCTTCAAAATGGTTCTTTAACAATAATGGGAGAGTCACAAGTATGATAAAGAATTATGTCAAAATGATAGTTACTAAGCGACAATTTATAATCTAGATAGTTCGAAGTTTTTTCTATTAACAAAAGGGTTTCCAAGATGGACAGTTTTGATTTCAAGTTTTGATGATGAAGATAAAGCGTTTGATTTATTATTAAAAATGTATCAAAAAACCCGAGACTCATTTATCCCGTGCATTATCGTGCGTGTTAGTTAATGATTTATAAATTACTTTCTAAATTACTATTTTGTTTCAACAGTGGAGACAACAAACGAAACAAAATGTCACATCATCCTTTGCCCGTTCATTAATATAGAAGGTTTCGTGTTATAAAAGACAGGTAATTACATACACATGTTCGCATTATTCAGAAAACAATAGAGTCGTGCATCTGACAGGCCATTAGGCAGGCCAGGAGCCGTCAAATATGACAATGGATTTGGGTGTGTTGTGGTAAATAAGGATATAAATAATTGAGGTAAAAGTATCGCAATGATATTTTGTAAAACTTTACTTATCCTTTGCTTATTTTACTTAAAGTAATTTCAGTTTATTACTGCAAACAAATTTCACTCTTTGTTTATTATACGGAAGCATTTAAATAATATTTGTTGAACATAAAATCTTGACCTCGCAAAGCGATATCCTATTTGCAACAGAACTACGGAAATACAATTTCGTGCAAAATACGCTTACGTGGCGGTTTCAACATTTGCATTGAGGATTTTCTTACTATAAAACCCAACAGTTTCTTAAGCCCCGGGGAGACACGTAGGAAATTTCGTACGCCTTAGATGGTATCCCAATGCCGCAAATGGAAACAGTAAATATAGAAAAGTGTAGTTTCAATAGCTTTTTTTCTCAAGATACCTAAAAAAATAGTAATGATTTTTTTATTTACTATTACACCAAAAAAACGTTTGACAGATAACAAACGTCCAAACATATGGTGCAGTTTATTGATAAATATATGTATTGCATTAAAAATTTATTTTAGCTAATTAAAAAGTATTAGACACAATTTTCTCGTATATACAATTTTATTGCTCTCAAAATGGTAATAAAGAAATCTTTTTCGCTATACTGTTGTTCGCATAAATGGGCATAAAATGTATTCCCTTCTTTTTGTTTTTTAATGCTTTTTTCATTAGTCTTTTCTAATCTTTGCCTGGAAATGGCTCTTAAAATATTTGTAAATGGGTAAGTACACATTTCATCACTGTCGATCAACAGAACTTCGTTGGATATATAATATATTGGCGACAAACCCCAGCTGAGTTATCATTACGAAAAACCTCTGTTCGACCTCTTCAATTTATCTTCTTTTCATTTTCATCAGTTTTTAAGTAGTACACTACAGAAAATTTCTTACCTCATAGTGACTGAGATGAAATGATAGATGTCTGTACCAGAGGTCTCGCATAATTTTTCGAATGGATTATCGATTCATTTCCTAAGTTGCTTCTTACGACACCCACAAAGACATTGTGAGGAATTCTATTATACCAACACCACACGGCATATTATCAATGGGTGCGTTTGGCAGAAAAAAGCGCTAGCAAGCGCTTGTAAGCAAAATGGCGATCGTAAGCGGTAAGCGCTGTCAAATCGTAAGTAGCTATTTTCCTCTAGGACACGAAGTTAGTTTTAACCGGGGAACCTAACCTAATTTAAATATAGGTATGTTTGTAGTATTCATATTAAAAACTTACCAATCATGAATTTTTAATAACATGTATATGTTTATTCATGTCTTTATATTACTTAAAACTAATATTGCACAAAATAACTTATAAACTCTATTTCAAAACAAACAAATTAAATAAGCAAAATGGCGGATTGTGTCAGCGCTACTGAAGTAGCAATCGTGTCCTGGCCGAAAACCATTTCAGCGCTTGTAAGCGCTTGCTAGCGCTTTTTTCTGCCAAACGCACACTATGACTGTTATATATATATATATATATATATATATATATATATATATATATATATATATATATATATATATATATATATTGTCAGGCCTGTTGTCTAGGGTTAGTGACCCTGACTGCTATGCCGCAGGTCGTGGGTTCGATTCCCACCCAGGACAAATGTTTGTGTGATGAGCACGATCATTTGTTCTGTGTCTGGGTGTAATTTATCTATAATATTTATGTATTTAGATATATATAAGTATGTTTATCGGTTGTCTAGTACCCATAACACAAGCTCTGCTTAGCTTGGGACTAGACGGCGTTGTGTGATAGTTGTGGAATATTATTATTATATTATTATTATATTTTTTTATAGAATAAGGATGAAGAATGAGCACACAGTCTTCGCGATAGTAAGTGGTTATCTATCGTAGATTACGAATCAAACAAATAAAATAAAAAAGACAGAATGCCTTGTTTCCAGTATAAAGGATCTTATATTATAGGCGAATGATAATATTTTGAAAATTTTTATAGTATTATAGTGATAAACTATATAATAGTTCACCCTATTATAAAAGATCTGTGAACATTTGCCACCCACGGCAAACACGGGCTACTGTGATGTGTGCACCCCTTGATGACTAAAACTTACCATCAGGTGGACTGTGTGCTCGTTTGTCATCCCATCCTACAAAAAAAAATTCCCGGAAAAAATTCTAGCATATTATGTCATTTTTCAGGAAAAAACTGCGTTGATTCATAGGTCTTTAATGAAGGATAAATTCGTATAAAAGAGCATGCTATCCTGTAGGAACTGTTTTTTATTCAGGGATAAAATTAGCCTATGTGATTCTCCAGGTCCTATAGTATTACCATCCAAAACAATAACATTCTTGAAATAATTTTAATTTGTGGTCTGTCTCGAGAGTTTTGCATTCATAACGGCATTTACAATGAGCCTGAAAATAAAAACACAATATTAGAACCTGCTTTAGCAATTGTTATAGATAATTTAGGGTATCTTCAATATAATTTACTAGCTTGTACTAGATTACGGTCAGCATCTCTAAAACACTTCTAAATCAAAGTTTCTGTAAGTAGTACGTAAACATTAATTATTCAATCAGACAAATTTACTGCATTTTTAGATCACCTTAACTCCTTAAAGTCTAAAATACAATTTAGAAGGGAAACTTGGTAGTGAATAATTCTTTAGCTTTCCGAAATATTTTATTCAACCCAAACCCTGATAACACCATTAGCGATACACATCGGTCACAGTTTAAAATATAGTTTGTTAAACAATAATTTGTTGTAATATTACGTTAGTTAAAATTATAGCTTCCAGTTCAACGCTCGAGAAGTAATGACTCTTTGATGTTAAAACAGTGCAAAAAATATTGCTCTTAAGGGCACAATCAACGTTATTAACGCTTAAATCATTAGTAATTTAGGTGCGTTAATCAACACCACACTCAACAGCTGCCTTTAATTCACCCCGACACATAACACCGCTCAGTGCAGTTTTAAAGAGTTTGTAGTTTGGGGTAATGAGTAATTAGTATTAGTAAATTTTTAGAAAATTAAAAATTACAAAGTCAATAATATCTCCTCTTTATAAATGGTAATGAAACAAAGTGACTCCTTACTACTCAAGTCCGTAAACACAAATATTATTCTTATTATTTCTTGTTTTCCTTAAAATCATGTGGAATGAAATGAGGAAATCTTCATCAATCTTACTTTCACCGTCATGAACTTTATTATACAATACTTAATTTGGCCACTTGGTGCGTAATTTGAAATTTAAGTATAAATCAAGCTATGATAAAGTATTAAAAATATAGAAAGTTAGAAAGATTTGACAGGCCTGTTGGTCTAGTGGTTAGTGACCCTGACTGCTAAGCCGGAGGTCGTGGGTTCGATTCCCACCCAGGACAAATGTTTGTGTGATGAGCACGATCATTTGTTCTGTGTCTGGGTGTAATTTATCTATAATATTTATGTATTTAGAAATATATAAGTGTGTTTATCAGTTGTCTAGTACCCATAAAACAAGCTCTGCTTGGCTTGGGACTAGATGGCGTTGTGTGATAGCTGTGGAATATTATTATTATTATTATTATTATTTAAAAAGAACGTCTTGCTATCGCACCAGCCAATTTTCTGTCAGGTATTGCGATTACGATATATTGTTTTGAAAAAGATTTCATGACGTTCAATTCTGCGGATGTCCTGTTCTGCTACTTTTTGTATTAGTGACTGGTAGGACGTACGTACTGTTACGAATATTTTAAAACGTACACTTTTAGATAAAGTAGTGAACAAATAGGACATAACTAAATAAATTATCTGTTAAACGTCCACTTTAAAAGGTAATTTTAAGTGTCATTTATTAAGTTAAAACTATTCCATTGTTGTAAGAAAATTAACAAGAAAAAAATAAATTAATAGAAAATAAACGTTTTTTTTAAACCCAACACACTGCGTTATATACAGCTAGGTATCATCGTTCTGTATGATACGTTACAATCAAACGTAAAAGCGCCTTTATAATTTCAAATAACGATCTCCACTTTCTTTGCTCACTTTGCCAATTAAGTGCTGAAGATTCTTGTCGGACAATTTTTCAATGAGGCAATTTCTTAGTATGAAATACTGAGTCACTTATAATGGAGGAGTGAAATATGAGAAGTTCTTATTAGCTGCTATGCAGACGAGGACTGTCGACAGTATTAATGTTTCTTGTGGGTTCACTATCTCCGTTGATTATAATTATATTTACCCTGTGCAGCTATGACAAATCAATGTCAAGTTTTAGGTTACCTCATTAAATATAAAAATAAGTGATATATATACATATATAATAATAAAATAATTATATATATATATATATATATATATATATATATATATATATATATATATATATATATATATATATAAATAAAATGATTTACCTTTGTTTATTATAGGACAATAATGTAAGGAGAGCTAAAGTTTTAACTTTGGATCTCAACCGATTAAATTTCAACTCAAAGTAAGCTTTTTACCGTTTCATTTAATTTGGCTTTGCCATGTTTACGTTTTGCGTACGCGAACAGACAGCTGGGTCAACAAATTTTTTTAAATTGCTGTATTGGTTTCCAATTTATCCGCAACTTCCCAATCTGTTTACTGCTTCATGAATTTACTGTCACTATATTCAATTAAATCTTAAAGTATTTAATCCCCTATAAACCAGTACTTGCTTAAAAATACTTATAATAATTGTAAAATACATCTTATGAAGAATATTATGAAGAACCGATAATACTTAACACAATACTTTGATGACTAGTATTCTAACTGGTACCATGGCAGCTCATTATCAGTGCGTGTTCTTATATTTTTAATGCCAATTATTTTGATACTATATTGCATGATATGATTGCACGTCGGAGCTAATGCATTTCACTAATAATTGTTCCAAAAAATCCGTAAATAGGATACTTATGTCACTAGGAATTTTAATTAACGTATCTGTTATAGTTAAAAACCTTTGCTATTAAACTATTGTAAATAAAATAATATATTTAAGAAACTTATAATATTCTTAAGGACTTCTATTTATTGAATTTGAATTAAACGTTAGGATGTACATATATGTGATAACACGATATCTCTACAAAAGGATCAACTCAAACGTATTTATTTATATTATTAAGAAACAAAATAAAACGTCTGGTATTTCTACTCTTTACACTACGCAATCGCAGTTTAAAATAATTCACTACCCATATTATCCTGTGGATGTCGTAAGAGGTGACAAAGGAAAAAAAACTGATTTGTAATAAGATTAAATTTATAGTTACAGCCTATATACAGGGCAGAGGCCTACATTCACTTCTGAGAGGGTTTTAGGGCATGGAAGTGTCCGCAGCGCTGCCATTGTGGCAGGTAGTTGGGGGACCTCAGATCTCTTCTTTTTTTATTTCTCAGACTTACAGGTTTCCTGACGATGCTTACTCCGCCGTCGAGCACATGGTAAACTCGAGCAACTGGGGTTCAAGCGCGCCGTAAACAATGAAATTGTTAATCACAATTTCAGCCAATGATTTACCAAGTAATAGGATTACATAAAAAAAAACTAGGATGTCAAAAGAGCACACAGTCCAGCTGAAGATAAATGGATACTATAATCAAAAGGCAGATGCATTGTCAACAGTAAGGACTAAGTTATAATGACTTCTTACCATTAGATAGGGTTTTCTGTTCTCTGCATTCACCTAACGGAATACAGCCGTATTATTCTGCCGATTTACGTTAGTATTCTGTGAGAGCATGGTCTTACCCCGGTCCAGAAAGGGTTTTACCACGATTAAAAATGAGAGTAAATACGTATCTTTGAACGAATTGGTTTGTATACACCCAACTTTGAATGTAGGCCACGATAACTAACATTTATGCACCTAAATTATTATATCTTTATATGTAACAGCCTTAGTCTTTCCCAGAGTTGGATTGGCCATAATTGCCACATATGTAGACACCCATCGTAAGTAGATGCTATGGCCCACCGACATCTACATAAGACCTCACTTAAGAATCAAAATGTAGATGCGTTTTGACCCGTGAGGACTAAACCATCCAAAATATAGCTGCAGCATATCTCTACATTTTCAATTGAACAATGATAATAATAAAAAAATGTGGCAGCCAACCCGCCTGCCATGCGTGATAACGATCCTGAAAATATTCCCTCCTTCCCATATAATAATTTACACTATTTTACTCCAAACATGAATAAAGAGTTATTATTTTTTGTTTTCTTTACAAACTTAAAAGATTTTATTATTAATTTATCGCACTGCTAGTATTGTTCAAAAGTTCATAAATGTTTAACGTGTTAATATGTTGTTGGTATTCCAAATAAATAAATAGATAAATTTTATGTCCGTAAGAATCAAGTATGGGAAAGGCTAGGAAAATTTATGTCATATAATATGACTGTCATATATGACAGATGAAAAATATCTAATACGGCTTGGAGGAGCGAGATCGCCAATCTTCCCTACAATGTGAAAGGCCCATGCACAAGGACTATTTAACAAGTTTTACTTTGTTTTACTAGTTTTGGACTATTACAGGCTGATAAGTTAAAAAGAAAATGGACGAGAAATAAAACCGTGATTTCGCCTCTGCAAAAATCATGTATAGTATAGTGTTTATTTTTTTCAAACTGATGTATAAATAATAGTTTATTTTTTAATTATTTTTTTTTTAAAAGAACATGGATGACAAACGAGCAAACAGTTCACCTGATGGTAAGTGGATGTTGTGGCCCACAGACATCTATATTTATCCCTGATAGAAAATCAAAGTGCAGATGCGTTGTCACTACTGAGAACTTAGATGTAATTCCTCGTTCCCAGTGAAAAGGATCTCCAGTTCTCTGCATTCACGATACGAAACACAGTAGCTGCTTATTAAGCTGCTATTTTACGCTGGTATTCTTTGAGAGCGTGGTTCTACCTCAGTCGAGCTGACCCATTCGTGCTGCAACTCTAATATAGCTGCAGTGTGGCTATAACACGTGATACGTATACCATCGTACTATATTGTACGTGAAAATTATGTACGTGAAAATATGTGTTCATTTCGATGTTTACGTGTCGCAATCGTTACACAAAATAAGATGGCGTTTAAATATCAATACTTAGCAATTTAAACATGTAATAATAAGGTTTCCCACATTTACTACGAACTGGCTCTAGTTACACTTTTTTTTTTATAGGATAGGGTGACAAACGAGCACACAGTCCACCTGATGGTAAGTGGTTACTGTGGCCCATAGACATCCACATCTATTCTCGATTACGAATCAAAATGCAGATGCGTTGTCACCCATGAGGACTAAGATGGAATGCCTCGTTTCCAGTAAAAAGGGTGTCCGGTTCTCTACACTCACCATACGAAATACAGAAGCATTAAGCTACTATTTCACGCTGGTATTCTGTGAGAGCGTGGTCCTTCCCCGGTCGAGCCGACCCCTTCGTGCTAAAACTATACTACTAATATAACTGTAGCATGGCTCTACCACGTATAAAACTACACGTTACACGTACGTACACGTATTCATAACTAAAATAAACAAACAATTTTTAGTAACATTCGACAGCATCTATATTCTATGAGTCATTACATCTTAGTCCTCATACGTGACAACCATAAGGTAAGTTTGTCTCCTCAATTTCATAGATTAATGTCAGTGCTGTTAGCCAGTTCGCTTTTACATCATCATCAAACTCCAAGGCCAAGAATTTCATAAAAGAGGGACTGATGATAATATGATGAATCAACACGTATCCGAACATCAAGTCGATGTGTCTCGTTAAATCAGTGTACAGATGAGTTATCTAACCACCGTAGAGTACCAGAGTAGAGATGTGCGGACCCCGGCGCTAACTTTTCAGCTGCACTGTGAGTGGCCGGTTAGATTGCGATAATTATATGGTCTGGCTGTAAGTCCATGTGTAATCTAAATATGTAAAACGTGAAATTCTCAAGGCTTTAAACTAAAAGCAATGAATTTATCTGTTAACGTTTTAAATATTAATTGAGAAAGAAACGGTGCTATTTATAATTAATTATGTATAGTGATAATAATAAATCGTTCGTTAAAATATATACGGATTCCCCACTTTGAATCGGTCTTGTAAACTAATCACCTCATTACAAATTATGAGCTTACAAGAACAAGTGGGTCTACCCTCTAAAATCATTTCCTATAAATATAAAGGATTTAATCTTTTATTCATAGCTAACGTTTTTTAAAATATTATATTATTTATTTCACCATTATCATCATTACTGTTATATGTATATAATTTTATTACTTTCGTCATCATCAAAATCATCCTTCACAAATCCACTGTTTAACATAGGCACTTCCAAGGAATATTAAAAAACACGATCCTGAGACACCTACATTAAATGTGCATGTCATCATACCAGTTCGTCATTCTATCAATTGGGGTTCGTCGGATGATTCGCTTACAATTATGAAATTGCCACTTGAGAACGTTTTTTACCTCATTGGTGGTCAGCTATCGAGTTATATGGCCGGCTCATTGCTGATTCAGCTAACTGATTATTTGGGCAATGTGGGTAATCTGGTTATACTGCGGATATCCTCATTCCAAATTCTATTTATTTATTTAAAAAATGCAATGCGTGCAATCCACACAATAAAGGCACGTTCCTGAATATTATGTGACACGAGTGAGTTAGCTCGACCAGAGAAGTAGCATAATCGCACAGAACGGCAACGTAAAATAACAAAATAACGGTATTGTGTTTCGTTGTTTGGTGTATGAAAATAATCAGAAGTCCATTTTACGGGAAACGAGGCATTTAAAGTTCAGTCTCGGGATTATCCACACATCTGTTTTATTCTAATAATATCGGATAAATCTATGGGAACGAAAAATATAGTAGATTATGTGTTCGTTCGTTGCCTTAACTTCAATTTAAATATTATGGAGTTACCTTAGAGTGCATATTATAATTTCTACTAAGGAATACTGTGCTAAGTTTAGCAATAAGCAAGTCGATGTAAATTAGTGTGTATGGCCTGGTTTCTCGAAAATCTGTCATAAATAATGACTTATGCCAATTACCACAGCATACTATGTTTCGAACGTGCCATGCTGTTCGTGTCAATAGGCAAAATCTAGATTACATGCTTTGCTAAATCAAACTAATCACCCTGTCAACATTGAGCGTAGTCTGTAAGAATTATTACTCAAATTTGTATGCATAAATTAATTATATACATTAACAATTACATGTTTTTTTTTAATAGAAGAGGGGACAAACAAACATGCGGCTCACCTGATGGTTAATGACTACCGCCACCCATGAACACCAGGGGAATTGCAGGTGCGTTGCCGGCCTTTTAGAAAGAAGTAAGCTCTTTTCTTGCAGGTCCCTAAGTCGTGTCGGTCAGGAAAAGTCGACGATGGTAAACAATTCCACAGAGAAGTTGAACGTGGAAGAAAACTACTTGAAAAACGCACAGAGTTCAACCGCCAAGCGTACGGATGGTGAGGATGGTATTGTGAATTTTGACGCGATGTGCGTTCGTGAATTTGGCGGCTGAAACTTATCCGAATAATTACTCCAAACACTCCCCTAAGTAGATGCGATATAAAACGCAAAGAGATGCAGTATCCCTTCACAGTGCCAGTGAATCGAATCGGTCAGATGGAACTCGGTCTTCGACAATTCGAACCGCTCTGGGCTAGATGCAGTCAAGTGGAAGAAGCTGGCACTGGATTCCCCCGACCCAGAGATGGGAACGGTATTCCATTTGGTGTCGAGCTTGCGTTTTGTAAAGTTGCAAGCGATGTGCCGGCATGAAATACTTTCTCGCTCTGCTGACGCCAACTTCTTAGAGGCCAATTTTGCCTTCCCCTCCAAGTGACCACGAAACTGCTCACTATTCGATATGTCAACGCCGAGGATTCTGATGCTAGCTGAGGCAGCAAGGGGATTGCGTTTAAGCTGAGGAGGTACGAGAAAGGGGTACTTTTTAGCAGTAAATGCGCAAACTTGTGTCTTCTGGGGATTAAACTGGACTAGATTTAGTCGCCTCCAATCCGAGACTCTGTTCAGCAAAGACTCGACTTTATAGACACAAGTTTGTCCCGGTACTCGGCGACGGTTCGAACGTGAAATATTGGCACGGCCATGCCAGCATGGGCCAGTGAGTCGTCCTTTCTGTGCAGAGATGGAAGAGATAACTGACAGAAGTTTTCTTGAACAGCCTTGCTGAGAGACCAGAATGCACGTGTTCCTGAAGTAAGGCGAACTAACTTCTTACCGATGTTCTCAGACCTTGCCTTGACAATGATTCTTTTGAAGGATGCGGAATTATAATTATTTTTAGGAGCACTGGTGTTTACATCCCGGGACGTTAATGCGTCAACCTAGGCTCGGTAGCACTCCTAATTACAGCATGATGCTATTTTACAGGAGCGACTAACCATAGCTGGGATCTGCCTCCGATAGGCACCACAGAGGACGGAATAAAAAGTTCCATACCCTAAAGTACTACATCAGACTACTCGCGTCGGCAAAGTAACCAGTTGTATTAGACCATATTCCAAGGAAAAGTCGTAATCAGATCTCCCCGCATGATCTGCCGATCTACGGATCTGCTGTAGCACGGAATTTGTAGACATTTGGACGTGGTCGATTAGTCTATGGGACCTATAAAAGCACCAGTAGATGCGGGAGTGGTTGTCGCTGTCTACGCGCAGCCACGGGATGGACTGGTCTATACCTTCAAGAATGTCGCGGCGTCGAAAACAGATGTCCTCTGTGCACCCGGGGCACAAAGGAGTGCTCTTATTTGTACCCCGGGTAGGAGAGATATGAAGTATGCGGTAAGTTGGGTCTCCATATGGTAGTGGACAACGTTAAGGCTGGGATAAAGTTCCCTTGATGTTGCAAAAAATTGTCCTCCCCCTCCCCCCCTCCAATACGCGGGGCAGCTCCAACACCCACGCGCAGGAAGAGTCGCGAAGAGCTTGGTCATGGATGCTCAGCGAGGGATTCTCAGTCACCAAGGGTGCTGGTACCCTCCTGGGGTAGTTTATTAGTTGATTCCACTACCACCTTAAGGAAGGGTGGGGCGAATATCGTTCTCGGTCACCTGCACTTGCCAAGCGACATACAGAGGCAAATCTCTACTTCACGCTGGCATTCTGTGAGGTCGTGGTACCATCCGTGCGACAGCAAAAGCTGCAGCGTGGCT
>JAUPFT010000018.1:20019260-20051760 GCA_036936625.1 Parnassius smintheus behrii
CCAGATGTTTTTACCGTTAAAAACTATTACTAATTTTTGTATTGTTTGTTGCATTAGGCACTATCTTGGTACACGCTCTAGCATACCAACGCGCTAGGTGAATAGGCGTTTATTTAAGGAACACACCTCTCTCGCGGAAAGGAGCTTGGTACACATCTGTGTTAACTTGTATTAGTTTATGACAATATGGCATCGTTCTCGTATTACGATAAACTCGCCGACTTTCTGCGTAGAGCATTTCCCGACATTAGTCTGCGTTCTTAAAACAGCGCAGTGATAAGCCAATATTTGATGAGGAAAACCCCTCTCTCTTCACTAACCACTCCGGGATCTCCGGTTTCGTTCGCGTCGGTAAACGACGCCGCGTCCTCCACGCACTCCGCGATGTCAACCAGTGGCCTCTCTCCGGCCTCCTCGGATGCCGACTCAGGCTCCGACATGGAGACCGAGACGCTTGCCCTGCCCAAGCCCGAAGGCTTCACCTTTGTCCAGGGTAAAAAGACCACTCCGGCTAAAAAGCCAGCCCACGAGGTGTGCGCTCAACCCCCAAGCCCACGGCTAAGCCCGCGGCGAAATGGTCCCCTGCTGAACGTAGGAAAAAGCCGCACCTACCCATCGTCATTCAAGACAAGACAAGTGGAACGATCTGTCCAATTTGGTTGGCCAAGAAGATTCCCGGTAGCACGTGAAAAGGAAGTGGAAACCATGATTGAGGTAATGGTAAAGGATGGTGTTATTGAACCTTCATCTAGTCCATGGTGTTCACCCGTGGTGCTGGTAAAGAAGAAGGACGGCAGCATGCGGTTCTGTGTTGACTACCGCCGTCTGAACGACGTTAAAAAGAATGACAGCTATCCCTTGCCAAGAATTGATGACACGCTGGACATGCTTACAGGAGTAAGGTGATTTAGCACGCTTGATCTAAAAAGTGGCTACTGGCAAGTTGAAATTGACGCTAAGGACAAGGAGAAAACCGCGTTCTCGACGGGAGAGGGTCTGTGGCAATTTAAAGTAATGCCGTTTGGATTGTGCAATGCTCCAGCAACGTTTGAAAGCCTGATGGAGCTTGTACTTGCCGGGCTAATTGGCAATCCCTGTCTGGTCTACTTGGATGACATCTTCATCTTGGGCAGTACATTTGAAGAACACCTTCAAAACCTGGAACGTGTGCTCATGAAGATTCAGAGCGCCAACCTCAAGTTGAGTCCGAAGAAATGTTCACTATTCAAACGGCAAGTCAACTTTTTGGGGTATGCAGTGTTGGAAGAAGGTATCCGCACGGATCCGGAGAAAATCGCCGCTGTCAAGGATTGGCCGGTCCCAAAAGACAAGACACAGGCTAGAGAATTTTTGGGTTTGTGCTCCTATTATCGGCGATTTGTGAAGAACTTTGCAGATATAGCCAAACCACTGCACAAGCTAACCGAGGAGAAGCGACATTTCTGCTGGGACGCAAGGACTTCGCGGTGTGTTGTCTCAACGGAATGGTGACCAAGAGGTCGTGATAGCGTACTTCAGCAAGTCGTTGTCAAAACCGGAGAGAACTATTGTGTCACAGACGCGAATTGCTAGCTGTGGTAAAGTCGTTGCAGAATTTTAGCATTAATATCTTCTGGGGCGAAAATTTCACTTACGAACTGACCATGCTACACTTAAATGGATATTGCAGTTTAAAAATGCAGAAGGACAAGTTGCGAGGTGGATTGAACTAAGGCAGGAATACGACTTTGAGATCGAACATCGCAGCGGGAAATCTCATGGCAACGCAGATACACTGTCAAGAAGACCTTTTCCTGAAGATTGCAAACATTGTACTAGATAAGAGAGTAAGGAAGTGGTATCCATGACGATGTTCAGGACAGACTACCTCAGCAACGAGTGCAAGGACAGCTTACACCATGCACAGCAGGACGTTCCGGACATCAAGCCGATTCTGGAATGGATGGAGGCCTGTGCTCCCAAGCCCGAGTGGAGCGACGTCTCAGCGATGAGTTCGACCATTAAAAGCTATTGGGCCCAAGGGGACAGCTTGCTGCTTCAGTATGTAGTTCTGTGCCGTAAATGGGAAAATGTTCGGGGAGTCAGCTGTCATTTGCAAATGGTTGTTCCTAAAGCTAAAGTACCGGATGTTCTACGGCTGTACCATAATGATTGTTCAGGAGGCCATCTGGGAGTTAAACAAACTCTACTGAAGATCCGAGAATGGTTTTACTGGGTCCACTGTCGAAACGATGTCGAGGACTGGTGTCGCAAAATGTACAAGTTGTGCGGCTGTAAAGGGACTTCAGACTCGTAGTAGAGGTGCATTGAAGTTGTACAATATTGATGCACCATGGGAGATAATAGCCATTGACTTCGCGGGGCCGTTACCGGAGAGTGAAAGCGGTAACAAGTATTTCATGGTTGTGATGGATTACTTCACTAAGTGGCCAGAAGTCTTCACAAGAAGCTTCAACAGTTGCAGATAAACTAGTTCATAAAGTCTTCTGTCATTTTGGAGTACCTTTAGAGATTCCCAGCGATCAAGGAAGAAATATTGAGTCTCAAATATTCCAGGAAACTTGCCGAGTTATGGGTACTCATAAAACAAGAACGACTTCTTATCACCCGCAATCTGATGGAATGGTAGAACGATTTAATCAGGCATTGGAGAGGTACCTAGCAAAAGTTGAAAACAATCGGCAACGAGATTGGGACAAGCACATACAACCGTTTTTGTTGTCATATCGAAGCGCTGTTCACGAAAGTACATCAGTGACACCAGCTTTCGCAAACTTTGGAAGAAAATAACGGCTGCCTACACACTTGATCACCGGAATATCACCTGATGCCCCGCGAAGTATAACCAATTATGCAAATGACTTGCGGAACAAAATGAATGACACTTATGAGCACATCGGGCAATCGGGCCACCAAATGTGAACAACAAAGGGTTCGACGAAGGCTCACTAGTGTGGTTGCACAATCCAGTCCGCAGCAAAGGGATATCTCCTAAGCTTCAAGCTAAATGGGACGGCCCGTACCGGATTGTGACCAGGATCAACGCTGTAACCTACCGGATGCAGAAAGGCGCAATGGGCACTCCTAAGATCGTCCATGTGGATCGCCTGGCGCGTTATTATGGGGCCGGTAATGTTCGGGATGAGCATGTCTTAAGAGGGGGCAATGTTGCGTGCCTAAGTTGACGGCTGTTACCTTGCAGTAGCGCCATCTAGTATCGGGTAACAGAGCGAGGAGAGCTTTTCAGAAAATGACAATCTTGACTTTCGACCAACAGTGCCATCTAGTATCGAACAGAAGAATTAAGCTTTCTAGAAGCCCCACACTCGAACTTTCTGCGTCTGGTTGGTCGGCGCTAGTATCTACCGGAATATTCTGGATGTTTCGGTGAAAATGTGTATTTAAAGGCGCTGCAAGATGCGATCGAGGCAGTATTGAATTTGACGAGACAAGCGAAGCTTCGGAGTGAAATAAAGTGAACCAGTGTGATTTATTATTAGTGTTTTTAAGTTTTAATTGGTGTTCTGTGATTAAAGTGCTAACTTTGGTAATTCAATCGGCAGTTTTTATTGTCACGAACCTCAAGCTCGTAACAATAATTTTGGTTACGATTTCAAACGTGTGTCGATTAAAAACGATATGTTGTTGATCCCTATTGCGTATTACTTTAATGTTTTTATTACTTTAGAAACTTTCAAATTCAGTTACCTCCTGAAATTCAAATGATAGCGATGTTGGTGAAATCGATAAAATTCATTAAAAGCAATGCTTGACAATGAAACGCCCCTTTTACCGGGAACCTGTGAAAAGAATTCACCTAATAAGCACCTTAAAAGCCCCCAATTTTTTTCTGACTTTGCGTTGCTATCACTTATCATTAGACAAGCCATGTTCTCGTGTCTCAATTTCTCTTTAAAAATGATTATGCACCTCGATTTTCACTATATGTTGGCGTAAAATATAGACCTTGTGGTTTTCTTTGCTGTAGCTCTAACTGGTGGGGCCAATTGCCCGGTTCTATTCCGGCTCGCAAGAACCGGAAAAATGTTTGAGCCACAGACTGTCCCCTTGAATCCGACAACAAGCCGGCCAGTGACGTGTTTCGACCTTTTACTTGGGTCAAACGCGTCTTATTGGGCGTGCAAATTGATGCCACTTTTCTGGTCTCATTTTCAATTACCTTGACCTGACCTTATTTTCAATAAAGTAAATTAATTGTAGTTGCTAATTAACTGGAAAAATTTTTGTTTTTACTAGAAACCAGGCATTCCACGTTATGCACGACTACTGCTTGCATCTGCTTTTTGATGTCTAGGAGCCCAGAATCCACTTCCCATCTGGTGGACTGTGTACTCGTTTATTACCATCGTTCTATAAAAGAAATTTCATTCTATTTCGTTGCTTGTGTATAGTAACAGTTAACTACGGGACATGGCAGAGAAAATCTGTATCGAGAGAATATACAAGTATCTTTACACTTGTTTCATATAATCCATTGGAGATCGAACTCGGGTTACTCGCATACCATCAAAATACCTGAAGTTTTAAGTGTGTTGTATGTAAAATTTTTCTAAATCTTTAGAGAATTCGTGTAATGGTATGTAAAAGCGAAAGCGAAACCATTACCTCATATCAGGGTACCTAGAAATGGGTAGCGGCATCTTCAATGATCCGTCATCACATCACAATATTCCTGATCACTGCTCATAATCTATAAGCTGTGCAGTTATCAATACACCTGCTAAACGTTGCAAATATGGCAAATATTTCCCAAGAAGCCATCAATGGGGGGCACCCATTTTCAGCAGTGAACTTTTGATAGGCTGTAATGAATTAATGATGAATGAAAACTCCAGAGATAATAATAGTACATTGTAAAAGTGTCGCCGTCTAAAGCAATAAAAGAACAGTAGGTTCCTAATAGTAGATTTCCATTCGAATAATTAATTTTAATTTAGCTTTACATAATAGTAGAACGGATGTGTGACACCATAATTACGCTATTAGGCACATTGTCGTTCGAATGGCTGCAGCCATTTTGGAACTATTATGCCGAATTGCGGTTGGAGATTTCAGGGTCGTTTGTTCCGATAAACGGAGATTGGTACATTTATAATCACCATAATTAGTAGCACTAAAACATATAGTAAGGAGAATTTTAATTTATCTGATTAATTTTTGATTACAGTATCAATTATCCATTAACAAATGCAATATTTGTAATAAATTGTTTCGGTTGTTCTGTTGTTTGTTTTTTTTTAATAAAGTGTTTTAAAAATTCAGACTTTACAGATTTTTTTTTGTGTGCCCTGTTTCAATATTTTATTTCTCTCGCATGAAGCTGTCCTCATGATGATTTACTTATCCGACAAGCACGCGGTTAATCAGCATTTAATAAGATATCATTAATCATTACTTATTATTATTTTATCAGTGGATACGTAAATAGCACTAGTTGTGTTCTACTAAGGTTTATACAATTTATATAACTTATATTGTATACTCAACGGTAGACATGATCAAAATTAGTATGTTTTCAGTAGTGCAAAGTGCGAATCCTGAATCGTAAACAAACAATGACTCAGTTATTTGTTAAAATATCCTTATATCGTACAAGTATAATTATAGCCATTTTTTTAAGAATACTGACTAATTATTGATTAATCAGTATTAAATTAAAATACTATATGGTGTATTGGCGGTGTAAGACAATCTACTGCCTCTTATCAGGAAATCAGGAAAAAGGCAGCGGCGTCTTCCTCATAACGAGTAAAAATAAAAATCTGCGATTGCTAACCGAACTATAGCAAACATCCCCTATGAGGCAATCTAAAGGGGAAGCCTATGTTTACCAGTGGACTTTAATAAGTTGTAGCAATGACGGTATCGGAATTGATTATTTTATTTTATTTAAATTGTAATAATACACATATAAAGTGGAACTAAGCAGCGGTGTAAAGCCAGCCAGTCTCTCGCACTCTGCATTCGGTATACCATATTGACTGACGGATACGGCTCCTGCGACTAGTGACAGGAAGATCGTCTTGAAACCGTTAATATTTTACTGATGATGTAAAGCAACGCTAAATAGTTGATGCTTATTTGTTCTCTGAACATTGGAGTTGATTTTTTAAATTGACTGAAATATTATCTTATTGCTTAAAATGTTTTCCTAATTGGTTGACATATTAAGTATTAAAATAATACGTAAAATTGGCTAAAAATATGCACTTAGAACACTAAAACCGGGCCCTGTGTCTATCAATGGAACACTTATAGATTGTTACAAATACAATGTAAAATACCGTTTTGTGGCGTTACTTCCTTTTACCATTTTTTTTAAATTAACGAAAATCTAATACTAGACGAAACTAATCTATGATAATCTAAAGTTGGTTTTATTATAAAAATGATCAATGAATACAATATGTGTCTACTATTCTCTCGTACGTATACGTATTGTTACGCGCTCAAGTCGACGACACAACTAGCGCCATCTAGTGTCAAGAACGAGAGCGAGGGGAGCTTTGCAGAGAATGACATCACAACTCTCTCAACCGACAGCGCCATCCGAAGAACTAAGTTTCTGGAAAGTCTATACTCGCACACTCGTCCCTTTGCGCGCATTTACCTGAATATTCGGGATGTTTCTTTGCTAATTTAAATAAATAGGCGCTGCAAGATGCGATCGAGGCAGAGTTGAACTCGGCGACACAAGCGAAGCTTCGGAGCGGAATTAAGTGAATTAGTGTGTTTAATTATTAGTGTTTTTAACTTTAATTTGTGTAAAGTAAATTAAAGTGTTCATTTAGGTAATTCTATCGGCAATTTTTATTGTCACGAACCTCAAGCTCGTAGCAGTACTTTTAGAGTATACATGCTGCTGTTTTTTTAATTTATGAAGCATGCCTTGAACCATGTCGTGAAGTAATGTACACGGAACTATTTTTGTCTTATTACTGTGTTGTGAAATTTAAGTGACTAAAATTTATATATTATAGTAACCTAATTCACGAGATACATTTTATAGGTACTTGTAACACGTAGCAGGAATTAAGTAGTCGTGTTAAACGAATCTACGTAATAGGCATTCCTTCAATTTTCACTTTTGTATTTTTCTCAAAGAGGGTTGACCCATGAAAATTATGTCGTTTTACTAAATCGAATTAATATATTTACGGAAGCGATATAGCTAAGGGATTGGTGTTAAGTACAAATTGATTTATTCTTTTTTTGTACACTTTTGCACTGAAATATTTTAGTACGTACATACTATTTTACATAAAAAGTTGAAAAAAAACAAGAAAAGAAACTATGACACCCTACACAAGGTCGGTGACATAAAACCAATATAAAAAATATCTATAGACCAACAAATACTGCAGTTGTTTCGTGTGAGGTTTGAAACCGCGACCCGCTATAACTATATTTTATAATAAAATATCAAGGAATAAAAGATAACATAGTTATAAAACCAGGACCTAAAATAAAATGTATTAATATTTTAATAGATTATAGGTGAAAAATGAGCACACAGTCCACCTGATTCATACATTTACCTTTTAATAAAAATGACGATGCGTTGACAGCACTGAGGACTAAGATGGAATGTCTCTTTCCAGAAAAAATCTATATATATATATATATATATATATATATATATATATATATATATTATATATATATATATATATATATATATATATATATATATATATATATACGTACATAATCATACACATATATACATATACATATACATACTAATAAATATTTCTATAACATATTATAGCTATATACATACCATATATACACAAACCTTATCAAGTACAGAAGATATGAGAATGAAATATATTAAGTAGAACACATATTTAAATAATAGTTTTTAACCAGTATTTTGAAAGACTCAATGCTTTGGGCTTTCTTAATTGTTAAAGGAAGCGAGTTCTATAATTTAACTGCTTTGACACAAAAGGAGGAATTAAAAATTTTGAGTTGTGAGCAGGCATTCGCAAAATAAGTTTATCGGATAATCTGGAATGATCTTTATCTGCACCCGCGAACTCAAATTTTTCTTTTAGATACATCGGTGTTTTAGGATCAAATAGTACACAGTACAATTGAGATAGAATGTGAGTATTCCGACGAAGTCTGATAGGAAGCCACTTGAGCTTAGTACGAAACTCGGAAACATGATAATATTTGCGGAGGCCCAATATGAACCTAATAGCGAAATTCTGAAGACGCTCAAGTTTATTTAATTGATCCTCAGTAAGATTAAATTAGCACACATCAGCATAATCAAGGATAGGGAGTAACAAGGACTGTACTAGTAAAATTCTAGTAGGAATGGGTAATGCGTTACGGAAACGTCGTAAGGAAGATGATGCCGCAAACATCTTTCTACTGGCCTCTTTAATATGTAGGGACCAAGAAAGATTTTGATCAATGTGTAATCCTAGGTCTTTTACAGATTTGCTAAAATGTATCACAACACCATCAATGACAATAGGTGGTAGGTAATCCCAACAAATTCTGGAAATTGCAGTACTATTTCCCACAATAATGGCTTGGGTCTTATTGGTATTTAAATTAAGCCCGAATGACCTGCTCCAATCATGTATTGCAGCAAGATTCATATTAGTGTCATTGATGGCACTGGGAAGGTTCTGGAGTGATGTATGGGAGTAAACTTGAAGATCATCTGCATACAAGTGGTAGAGAGAAGAAATTCGTGAAGTAACAGATTTAATAAACACAGAAAAAAGGAGAGGAGACAACACGCCACCTTATGGTACACCAGCAGTTAGTTCACACCACGAAGATGTGGCACCCCCTACCATAACCCGCTGCCGGCGGCCACGCAAATAACTTTGAAACCATCCAATTGCCGCTGGAGGTATGTTAAACAGAAACAGAAACAGAAACTTTTTTATTCAATGTAGATTATAACAAATACTTATTGAAAGTCACTTTTTTCATTTACCACTGGTTCGCAAAAAAAAACCTCTGTCCTGGGAAGAACCAGCAAGAAACCCAGCGGGACTATTTTTTTTCCAATAATAGCTTACAATCATGTTTACAATTAGCAACACAAGACAAATTAGAAATAGCTTGGTAGCGATCATCCTTCCCAGGGGTTATTATCATCCATAAATTCCTTAATATTATAATAACCCTTTTTATACAAACTTAGTTTAATAACATTTTTGAACTTTGTGTGTGATAAGTTTTGTATATTTTCTGGGATTTTGTTGTAAAAGCGCCGTACATCGTCCCAAGAATGAACTACTGACTCGGTGCAGTCGAGTAACTGGTACTACCAGCTTGTGTCTGTTCCTAGTATTTACAGAATGAATATCATTTTCGCAAAACTACTTTTATTTTTGTGTACGTACATTACATTTTCATAAATGTATTGAGAGGCCAGAGTTAACATATCAATTTCCTTAAATTTTTGTCTCAGTGAATCTTTTGGCTTTAAATTATATATTGCTCTAATGGCCTTCTTCTGTAAAATAAATATAATTTCAGTGTCAGTCGCGTGTCTCCATAGAAAAATACCATACGACATAATGCTATGGAAATAACTAAAGTAAACTAAACTAAAGTAAAATCTGTAAAAAAGATTAGAACTCTTACCAATGTTTCAACATTGGTAAGAGTTCTAATCTTTTTTACAGCATATGCTGCAGAACTAAGTCTGCTAGCTAGTTTTGATATATGGGGGAGCCATTGAAACTTTGCGTCCAGTGTGATTCCAAGAAAAATGGTGGTATCAACAAGACTCAGTTCCTCGCCATTTAAATTTACATTAGTATTGACATGTTTAACATTAGGAGTTACGTATTTCATACATTTAGTTTTAGTTCCATTCAAATGCAAATTATTAACATTAAACCAATTAACTAACTTAGCTATAGCATTATTTACTTCATCGTAATTTAATAACTGTCGTTAATAGAACGTAGCAGACTCAGCAATACATTAAAATCAACGGTGTTAAAAGCGCTACTGAAATCCAGTACCTTACGGTACTGGATATGGACCAAAAGCAGCTCACTATACTTACGTATAGTGAGCTGCTTTTGGTCCATACCCCAGAGAACATTATCTGTGATTTTAAGTAACGCTGTAACCGTACTATGACCAAGTCTGAACCCCGATTGAAAGGGCTCAAACAGGGAGTTTTTATTTAGCAAGAGGTTAAGTTGTGCAAAGACTAAACGTTAAAGGACTTTTGAAAGGAGTGGAAGGATAGATATAGGTCGATAATCTGAGGGAGAACAGTGGTTCTTCTTTTGAGGAAGAGGAATTATATTTTCTTCCTTCCAAATTCGAGGAAAGGATTCAGAGGATATGGAGTAATTGAAAATATGAGTTAAGATGGGGAGAATGATGTCAATCAGGGGGACGATCATTTTACGGCTAATTTCATCACATCCGATGGTACTTGACGATATGGACAAAACGTTCTTCTTAACATCACAGTCGGAAAATTGATTGAAGGTGAACGGCGAGAAATTAGGAGTTGATGCTTTGGACAGATTGTTTAAAGTTTATGATTTTATACTATTATTTATTGATGTAATGATTAAATGTCAACGTCTTCATTCGAAATAGTAGATTCTTTAGATTTTCCAACTCCTATAGATCTGAGAAACTTCCAAATTTTTGCAGGGTCTCCGTTCTTGACTGATCTTTGAACATAGCGTTGCTGTGCGTCTCTACAAATTGTATTGCAGCTATTCCGTATGATCATATACTTGTCCCTATTGTGGTCCGATTTATCACTGTTATAAATAAGTATAGCTTTATTTTTCTTATTTAACGGTGATTTAATATCGTCCGTTAGCCAAGGTGCAGGGGTGTGTTTAACTTTAACTGGTCTGATTGGAGCATGTGTGTCATAAAGGACAATTAAAATGTAATTAAATGTTTCCACTTTTAGGTCTATAGAATCTGCAGAATATACATCATTATTATACATATTAGACTTTCCATTTTTACTGATAGTCGATAGGCGTGCAAAAGTTAGTTGTTCAAATAGTGTGAGATCATAAACGCACGCTAGCCACGTACTTAGGAGGCCAAATATGTAGAAATTTAAATATTTGCAATTTCAGCAATTTATGTATGTAATGACTTGTAAAACATTTCACATTGATTGTACGTGCAAAAGAGGTTAATTCTGTGTTATTTTTATGTGAAAATTCCTGTGAATAAGTGAAATAATGATAGTTTTGTATAAGAAATTTAAAAGTGTTTTAATAGTGAAATGTATAGGGGAAATGTAAATTAAACTGTTGTATTGGTTAAGATATGTATAATGTCAAGTGGAAAACATTGTTTTGACTTTCTATGTTAAATATTTAAGAAATTTCAACTTTGAACATGTGAGTAAAATAGGCATATTTTGTTAAATAAATAAAAGGTTTTTTGTGATATGAAAATGTAATAAATATCGTAGTAAAGATATTTTTTTGTGCTATCTTTATAAGTAAATTGTATAAATGTATGTCTTATACAAAATAAGTTATTGAGAAAACCGTGAGAGAGTGATAGTACAAATTGATGTAATTGAGTTGCGCAGGCGCGCAAATGGCGCGGCTCACTTTCGCGTATAGCTCAGGGGTAGCTCAGTAAACGAGTTTTCTTGCAATTCGTTGCACACCCGGCCACCGGACGGGCGACCTCTTCCAAGAGAACTCCTCTCTATATGTGATTAGAGAGTCGAGTAACAACCCACAATGCCGCAGAAAGGCCAACTTAGACTCAAATAGATTACCTCTATAGATTACCTCCTTTTCCCGTAGTCGGTGAACAACGGGAAAATATTCTTATCCGGCTACATTACAAAATGTAGCAATAGCCATGCCAAGATAGGCTAAAATTGACTGCCCCATAGTTATGGGGTATGAGGATATCCGGGTAATGGGGTATACCCCGGGGCCCGATACCTGCACGTACCTAGGTGCGTGAAGAAGACAATTAACGTTGCAATTCGTTCGGGAATCCTTCGGGATTAGTGCGGGAATCCTTCGGGATTAGTTCGGGAATCCTTCGGGATTAGTTCGGGAAAAAGTGCAAAACCAGCAGTCAATAAGAAGAAAAAGTGTAGGGAAGTGATAGGGAAAAGTGATTACTCTCTCACGGAACGGTTTGAAGATAATTGCTGTTTTATTCCCAAGAAATTCATCCCTCAAAATTATACAGTCCACATCGAAGAATTAAGGCGTTGGGACCGGGACGACTTCGGAAGACCCGTAATCCCCGCCTGAACCTATTTTCTGAAACGGAATAGGTTATCGCCCTTGTGTGTTACTCCGTTGCGGAGATCACATACGTTGTTCCCGAACCCAACGTAGGCGTGATAAGAGGCCGGATCGAGAGAAGCCTCGATTCCTCCCTTCTGTTTCTTAGTTGAACGTTTACGTCTGCCCGGTTCCTTTTCAGTAATAGAGCGCAGCTTCTTATTGCGGTGATTATTCTTTAACTAGCAAGTATTGAAATCGCCCATAAAAATAATGTGATTGTACGGAGGAGTCAGGTCTTCAAGTGTTTTCTAAAACGAAGGGAAATAATTCACATGGAGCGATGGGCTATAAACTACGCCTAGTAAGATTTTGGTCTTAGATAATATAATTTCCAACAAGAGATGTTCAGCTTCATTAGGCAAGGGTGCTTGAGTAGACAATTTAATAATCTTAAAAGGAATATCATATCTAAGGTAAATTGCTACCCCACCACCACTCTGGCCTACTCGGTCATTTCGAATAAGATTGAATCCTTGTAGTGAATAGTAGGTAGAAGGTAAACATGGTTTGAGCCACGTTTCGGATACAAGAATAACGCTGAGGAAGCTAGTGTTTGAATCCAGTGTTTTACCTACAGGTAATAAATAGGTAAATTCTTCAAATTTGTTTTTCTTTTACAATAAAGGCTTCTAGAAAAATCTAATTGAGAATTTATTGAATTAGTTATTTTAAGTTTTATTTAAGAGAAACCTTCTCGGAATTATTTGACGTAATAGAAATACAAAACTAATAACATTTTAGTGAAGCAAATGCTTTCCACAATGTTAGAAATTTGGATGGTGAAAAGTGTAGTTTGCAAGTTTTGCGACTAGGATTAAGAAAGGAATGCTTCGGTTGTTTAAAAACTTAGTGGCAGTATAAGCAATGGACACCATTAATGAAATTTTATCGATCAAACTGGCGATATATTGAAAATGCGCCATGTTATGAGTACTCTTAACCGACGAGCATGTATGCGTGTGCGAGATATATGGATGTGAAAGAGGCGAGAGAGGTGTGTCATTTAAAAAAGCGTATTGATAGCGAATCGTGTGGAAATAGAACCCCGTAGTCTCCGATTTATGTATGTAATGTCAAAATGTATGAGTGAACCGTTACGAACGTTTATAAAGTAAAAGAATAAAATGAATGAATTGTTTTAATTGGGTGCTTCAATTAGAAAAATGTAAAGTCCACTTTTTAACTTTTGAGGAAAAAGAAGAAATTTATTTTTTGAAAATAACGCAATGTCGTATAAAAATGAAAATACCATCATGTTATACTACAAATTATAGTTTAAATAACAAAACCTATAAAATTATTATAACATATATAATTGAAAAATACAGTTTTGGACTTATTATATTCAACAATCAACAGGACTTAGGGATTTCATTCTCGTTTTTTATGGACTAAGGAATTTAAGAAAACATAACAACTTATACGGTATTCTTAAAATCAGAATAGATTTTTATACGTGGTAGAGCAATGCTGCAGCTATATTAGTAGTATAGTTGTTACACGAATGGGTTGGCTCGACCGGGAAAGGACCACCATGTCACAGAATACCAGCGTAAAATGTGTTTCGTACGGTGAGAACCGGGAATCCCGTTTACTGAAAACGAGACATTACATCTTGGTTCTTACGAGTGACAATGCATCTCTATTTTAATTCAAGGATAGATATAGATGTCTTGTGGGGATATTTTCTATAAACGAATGATTTCCTTGTTACTGTCTCATTGTTTTTTTTTATTTCATATTTTTCCCGGGCAACGTACTCGACCATCGGTAAAGTCTTTTTCTGAATGTTGTAATTTACATTTTAATAGATCTTTAACGTAACGAAAGGTCGTGTAACTTGGTTTTTCTAGTAACAATTTTTTTTTTCTTTCCTGCTTTTGTAACTTCTTCTTTCCCTATTTTAAGATTTTCTTCTTCTACCTATGATTTTCCGAATCTGTTTCAAAATTTCCAGTTTCTCAGTTTAGTCTTATTTTTTTACTCTTGATTATACTTTTGTCGACGATAGTGTCAGTAATTTGATCATCTTCAATAACTTGCAACGGTTCTGCAAAGCTTTCCAAAGGCTTTGTCCGGGATTGGGAATAAACGTCTACATTAGATGTCATAATTTTCTCGTCTACCGTGTGTGATATACTATAAGAACATGAAGGTAAACGATCAAAATATATATCTATAATTGTTACTATGTCTACTCCCAACAATTTTAATTTCTTGTCCTCATAATTCACTACAAAGTCTTCTAGAATCTATTTTTCATATTGTAACGTTCCCCCCACTTCTTAATATATAGTTTAAGATTAATTTAAATATACTTATATATATATATATATATATATATATATATATATATATATATATATATATATATATATATATATATATATATAAGTATATTACGCGCCCCGCCATTAGGCTACTGTCGCTTAGAGAAGTAAGTGTAGAATGAATATTCACTAATAAGCTAAGTTAACCCGGCTCACGAAGACAGAATACATACATATAAATACAATAAAATATAAATACACACAATAAAATGAAATAAAGTTGATGAGAAAATAAAATACAGACGAGTCAGGTAAAAAAACTAGTTTTTACGATAATGCCTGAGCACAAATATCTAAAATTTAAAGTAATATTAAAGTTGACTTCTGATCGTTTTAAGATAATTCTGTTAAAAGTTTTTTTTTTTTCAATTAATAACAATTTTCTTTTGCATCTCAATAATAATGACAGTAAAATTAAAAATATATTTTTGTTAATTGAGAATTTTTTTCTACACTTTTCACGATCTTATGAGCATTTTGAGTCGTGCACTTTTGAATTTTCCAAACTTTTATTTATTCACGTTTGAGATAAAATTATAAAAAAAGTAAAAAATATTAGTAATAAGGTTATTTGTAAAAACTTGTGTGTATTTCTAATACTTTAAAAATTAACGTATAACCTGAACGCTTAAGGCATGCACATTTGAATTTACCAAAAGTTTTTATTTTTATTTTTAGACAAATTGCATATTTGCTGAAGAAAATAACTAAAATTTCTTAGTCAACGACTACACAGCCCAAATAGACGCCTAATGTATGTACTTCTGCATCCAAACCTGTCTGTCAAAAGTCTGAGGTAAGCGGTACGGGGAGGCGGGTTGAAATGAACGCTAAATGGGTAAAATCAAGGTTGTGACACTTACTAATAAGCAAATAGTGATGGAAACTTTAACTAATAAGTAAATTTGGTACCAAGTCTACTTAATCAGTACCAGAATTACATTCTACTAGAAATTAGTACAAAGTGAAAAAAACAAAGGAAGTTTTATTTAAATTAGGTATCGTATTTAGTAAAATACCCATAATTTTTTGTTTTAAAGAATATTTCTTATTAAAACCAGCTTTCTTCACAATATTGAAATAATAATAGAATACTTTTAAAAATAAAATATCAACAGTTATTTAAACTGTCAAGTTCACTTCAGTTTCCTACTTGTCTTGACATGGCGTCTTAACAGTAAAGAGAGCGGAGTGCCGTATATTAAAAATTATATCAATTTTATTATAATTTTATTAGAAGTTTTGAATAATTTGATTTAGTTATTTAATAAATTAATTCTAATGTGGATTAACGTACATTCACTGAAAAAAATCAGCTTACACCTATGTCGCTTAAAGTATAAGTCTGTAAAACATTCAAGATAACATGCATAATATTTACTTGTGTATATATTTACTTGTGTATTATAGTTTAACTGGTACAGCACAAGTTACACGTGCCGGTAATTAAATAAAAGTATAGCAACAATGAACTGCATTGAAAAGAAAGAAATGCATAATCCGAAAATATCCTAAGATGTCCGAATAAATAAACGCGAGTTGCTTGTGACAAATATAGGTTGAGCTCTGATTTTATTTTAATTAATGAATTTGGAAATCAAAATTCCCTTATCTACGAAAAGTGATGCCATTTTTTAAAATTACACATTTGGCGACTATTTCCGGACTATTTTATTGTACAGGGAACCATGTAGCGCGTCTGTTGTATTTTATTTTGTCAAAAATCGACGAGTCACATGTAAGATGATCACGGGTCAGGCAAGTGGTCGCTACTAAAGTAGATCGTGCGATCGTTTTCTTGAGTAAGACGTATTTGTCTAACGTGGTGACAGAAAGTGTTTGCCTTGCATGAGGCGTCTATTCGAGCTGTGTAGTCGATGTTCTCAGTACTGTCACACGCCAGATAGTTCGTTATTACCCGCCTCGGACACAGGAGTATGCCTGGATAAATTAAGATTTTAATACGAAGAGATTCACGCACCACTAATGTCGACAAATTACTACCGAGCACTCAAGAACGCTAACAATAGATACTGAAGGCCGCAATATTTCTTTTCATTATTTACGTAATAATAGTCATAAATAAATGCCTGAGGCACGCCTCTGCAAGCGTGTGTAATGATGTGTTAAGGGTGGAATTTTTTCGTTTAATTTATATGGGACTACCCTGAAGTATAAGATATTTAAAGGGTTATAGGAGTAGGTTAAATCGGTTCATCTGTTTCCTCTTCGTTTTTTGAACGTGGTTATATTACTTAGACTGATTGACTGACCTTCCTAAAAGTTGAGTGCATTGTACACGCCACCACTCAAACACACCACACCAGCATCCATAACACTTTTTATTCGCTTATTCAATCTTGCGGAATAAAATCCTGGAAAGTCTACGATTAATATGCTCTTCGAAAGAGTTGTCAGTTACCTAATATTTCATACTAGGCTGCAATAAAAGTATCGGGAATGGAATATTTCTACTGTTCCTGTCATATTAAAATCTTTTTAATTGAAAACTCTTTGGTTTTAAAAATCGAATACCATTTATTTATTTAAAAAAAGATTCTCGTTCTTGTCAAAATGTTTTGTCAAACTTGTTTAGTCGTTGAGAAAATGGAATTGACTCGAGAAAATTCAAGAGCGATGATTTGTTATGACTTTCAAAGTGGTTTAACACAAAAACAATGTATTAACCGGATGATTTCTGCGTTTGGTGATGAAGCCCCATCCAAAACCACAATTAATCGCTAGTATGCTGAATTTCAACGTGGATGTGTCAAGCTCAGTGATGATCCCCGTCAAGGTCGTCCAAAAACTGCAGTCACCCAAGAAAACGTTGATGCTGTGCATGAGCTGATTGAGCAAGATCGACATGTGACATACCGCGAAAATCAGGCAACTTTAGACATTGGCATGAGTCAAATACAAATAATCTTGCATGACCAATTAGGTGTAAAAAAGTTGTTTTCCCGATGGATACCGCATTCACTCTGTGAAGAGCAAAAAGCGGCTCGCGTTACTTGGTACGTCAGAACTCTCGAAAGATTCCACGCAGGATCCTCAAATGCTGTATACAACATTGTATCAGGTTGCAAATCCTGGATATACGCGTACAAACCCGAAACAAAAAACCAGTCACGTTGTGGGTGTTCGAAAATGAGTTAAAGCCAACAAAAATTGTTCGTTCACGGAGTGTTGCAAAAAAAATGGCGGCCACGTTTGTCTCCAAAACCAACCATGTTACGACTATTCCTCTTGAGGGACAAAGACCAGTTAATGCAGAATGGTATGCGAGCATTTGTTTGCCACAGGTCGTTTCTGAACTCCGTAAAGAGAACTGCAACCGCCGCATCATCCTCCATCACGACAATGCGAGTTCTCACACCGCACACAGAACAAAAGAGTTTTTAGAGCAAGAAAACTTAGAATTATTAGACGATCCGCCGTACATCCCCGACCTAAGCCCTGATGATTTCTATACTTTCCCTAAAATAAAGAATAAATTGCGTGGACAGAGATTTTATCACCTGAAGAGGCTGTGGACGCCTACAAAACGGCCATTTTGGAGACCCCAACTTCCGAATGGAATGGTTGCTGCAATGATTGGTTCCATCGTATGAAAAAATGTGTCCAATTTCGCGGAGAGTACTTCGAAAAGCAATAAATACATTTTTAAATAGTAATGTTGTATCACTTCCTTGATTCCCGAAATTTTTAGTGCCGCCCTCGTAACATATTTCTACTTTTTATTTAATACCTATCATTTATATGTTCAAAAATTATATTTATTTTGTTTAATGTGTGTTATTTATTACCGTCAATACTAAAAATTTTTTGAAAGATTATTTCAGTCCTAATTTTTTAAATATTTGTTTCAACAAATATCGTTGGTGGAGTACAAAAATTGAACGTCACAAAAATAAAAGCAAGTAATAGTTTGCAATAAAGGTTTCTTTCTTCCTTTCGTAAATAAGACACAGTTTACGCTTAGAGTAACTTGCAGTCTGCAGGAACTAAAGAGGAAAGAAGCCACGCCGTTAAAACAGCTCAGAAATCTTAGTAGACTTGGATAACTCAGGACTCTAGGACGCTCAACACCTCTTGGTGGAGCCACGTGTCTAAGGCTGCCGAAAATCTAGTTCCCCGGTCGAACCTTAAACCTATTACGCGAGATATTAACTAAAGTGGACTGTATATGCGATTGCTTCTACGCTTACGTAAAAGCGACTACTATAGCATGCGGTACAATGCACTCGCTCTTCCCTAAACTAAAACTATTATTGTGCCAAATCGATGAAAAGGAATCCTGCCTGATTAGGAGAACACAGAATTGGAGCGGGTTAAAACAATTATATTAATCAGGCAGTAAATAAAGGAATATTGATTCACCGGGGTTTCTTCTATCCTGTTGAGCACTATAGCTGCAACTTCTAGAACTTCTTCTGGAACACTCCGGAGAGAGGCGGTGCGCAACTATATCTCACACGAGGTGAGGCGGGTTTCCTGGAGCTCGACTGCTTCCAGTCTAAAGCGGTTTCTACTAGCGATGTGGTTCCAACAGCGCGGCGGGAAGAGGCTGTGTGGTTTCAACGACGACTGCGACGGGAAGAGGACGCGCATCGGTCGCGCGTGCCTTATATATCCTCGGTTCCGATGATTACGTGACATTCTAGAATCATCTTCTTGCCCCTCCCACACCACCACCCCGATGTGTCGATAGGAGGGTATGAATGATATCGTTTTCGGAAAGGAATTAGCGACTTGGCACCTACCGTCCAATATAAAATAAATACGAATGGGTTTCCGCGCAACCATCTCCCCCGCCCTTGAAGGATTACCTTCAAAATTAACTAAAACAACTAGAGCTAAGATCAACTAACAAATAACTAACTAACGCTAAGATTACCTAAATTCAACTACAATTTTAATCTAGAAAGCTAATTTAAATTATGGAAGAGGCAGGGGGCACAAACGGACAACCGGACGCAGGTAAGACCCAACCGTGGTCTTAACGCGAGCTATCCTAATTACTCCGTCGGAACCGGGAAAGACCTCTTCGACAATTTCTAACGGCCAGTGGAGAGGCGGCGTATTCTCTTTGGTGAGCACAACTACAGTTCCTACAGCTAAAGGCTCAGTTGCTGTGTTCCATTATTGCCGAGACTGCAAAGTATGCAAGTATTCCATCCTCCATCGTTTCCAAAACGATTGCACTAACCAATCTAATAATTTGTGGCGTGCGGAAATGCTAAGTCTGTTCTCATCCATATCTGCGGCTGGCAAATACTTTAAAGGCGTTAAATTCAAAAAATGTGCTGGAGTTAGAGCCAGCGGTTCCGAGGGGTCACTAGACAACGTACGACAAAGTGGGCGACTATTCATTACGCATTCAATTTGAGCGAGCACCGTACTTAGCTCTTCGAAGGACAAAATTTGATCTCCTATTACTCGGTATAAATGACTCTTTAGACTCTTAATATTAGTCTCCCAATTGCCCCCAAAATGACTCGCGGCTGGGACGTTCAGAGACCACTCAATGCGGTTCTCGGCTAGAATGTGAGCGAACTCCGAATTATAATACTTGCTAGCTAAGAGCTCATGTAGTTCCGATAGAATACGTTTTGCACCGACGTAGTTCGTACCGTTATCCGAATACAATCCACTTACAGGGCCACGGCGGGAAAGAAATCTTTTAAATGCACCCATAAAGCCTGCTGTGCTTAGATCACCAACGAGTTCTATATGCACCGCTCGAGTAGTTAGACATACGAAAATGCAGACGTAAGCCTTTGTGGATCTTATACCACGCCCGCGAGTGAGCGTGACCTTAAACGGACCAGCGAAATCAGACCCGGTGTGCGTGAAGGGCTTTACTGATTGTATTACTCTACAAGATCTAAGTTCCGCCATTTCCGGAAATGACGGCTTGGGGCGTGTCCGAAAGCAAGCTATACATCTGTGCACCCGATTGCGTATTAAACTACGTGCAGAAAGAATCCAATAATTCTGACGCAAAATCGACATCAACAAGTCGGGGCCAGCGTGCGAGTTCAATTTATGATGGTAATCGACTAATAAGTTCATGATATGGTCTTTACGCAGTAAAACAATAGGCTGCCGTTGGTCGAAACTCAATTGCGAGTTGGACAAGCGTCCACCTACCCTTACAATCCCATCCTGTAAAAATGATCGACAAACGTAAATTATGCTACGCAATAATTTCGACCAAGAGGACAAGCGGTTCGCCAAAGCAATGATTGGAGAAACCTCGCTCGAAACGTTCGCCACTAGAGCGTGTCTCTTCTCTTCCGGCGGTTGTGACACTGACGAAGGTTTGAAATCGGTTATTGGCCATTGCGAGGGATCCAAGTGAACCCAAGCAGGTCTGTGGAACCAAAGCGGGTGGTTCATTATTTGCATCGGGGTGAGTCCACGGGATAGACAATCGGCGGGGTGTTCCGTACCGGACACGTAATAAAAGTTCCGCGTTTCTAACTCGTCTTGGATCTTGGCCACTCGGTTCGCGACAAACGTATCCCAACGGTGGGGTGAAGAATGAACCCAGCATAAGGCGACGGTGGAGTCGGAAAAGGCAAATATCCTTTCTATGTGAACTCTATCCCTACATGCGCTGATAACTGCGGTAATAAGCTTGGTGAGTACTAATATTGCGCAAAGCTCTAAGCGCGCCAGAGAGACAACCCTATGGGGGGAGACTCTCGACTTAGAACTAATGAGGCTAATCGAATTTCTACCATTATTCTGGACGTGGAAATATACAACGCCCCCGTAAGCCTTCTCGCTGGCGTCTGCAAACCCAACGACCGTTATGACGCTATTTCTATCTACGTTTATATGACGCGGTATCTTAATTTCTCTTAATAAAGGAAGTTCCTCTCTAAAGCGCTGCCACAACCGAACAGTGCTGTCAGGCGGCGAGTCATCCCAGTCGCATTCCAATAACCAAAGTTGTTTAATTAAAAGCTTAGCGTATAATACCACCGGAGCTACGAAACCCATGACGTCCCATAATCTAGCAACGCATGACAGTATTGTGCACTTTGTGCATTTCTCTACGGGCGGATTTACCTTAAGGCTAAACACGTCGGACTCTGGTGACCAACACAGACTGAGCACCTTGTGTGTATCGGAATCGTCGGATTCCTTTATCGCCGAAAGACGGTGTGATAGTGGGATTGTATCTAAAACCGGACGCGAATTACTAGTCCACTTCACAAGATCGAATTGACCCGATTTCATGAGCCTTATAACCTCGGCGGTGGTTAGGGTTGCCTCCTCCACGCTATCGACCGAGTACACAAAATCATCCATATATAATCCGCTCTCAATTGCCCTCTTAGCTTTAGGATAAGAGGGACCTTCATCGTGAGCGAGCTGTCTCACCGTGCGTAACGCATGAAATGGGCTCGACTTTAAACCAAAACAAACGCGGTTAAATTCAAACACCATTAGAGGTTCCTTTGGGTTGAAACGATATAAAATGCGTTGGAATCTACGGTCGCATTCACGGACCCCTATGCAAAGAAACATTTGGCGAATATCGGCGGATAGTGCTATACTAAACAAACGAAAATTGGCTATTATATTAAATAAACTGCCCTGTAAATTTTGCCCTCTATAGAGAATATCGTTAAGCGACAGGTGAGTGCTAGTTTTAGCACTAGCGTCGAGCACTACACGTAACTTAGATGTAAGTTTGTCCTCCCTAATGTCCCCGTGATGTGGTATGAAATACGACGGTGTGTCTTCGTAGTTATCTAATTTCGAAGCCACAAGTGATATGTAACCTTCTCTTATATATTCGTTAATGACGCCGTCGTAAGCTTCCTTTAACTGTGGTGAAGCGAGCATCCTACGCTCCAAGCTGTGGAAACGTTTTTCCGCCATTTGACGCGAATTGCCGAGAGATAAAACATCTCCTTTAAAGGGTAGCGCTACACTATATCTACCGTCGCGATCACGAACGGTCGTGCGGACGTAAATTTCCTCGCATAACCTGTCATCTGAGCTAGCTATGGATGGGACGTTCACCTCCTCCATCTCCCAAAATTTGCGGACTAACGACTCGAGCGGTTCGACAGCCATACCACAATAAGAGGTTGCCGAAATACTATCTATGATGGGGGCGGAGCCAAGGATCACATAGCCCAATACGGTTTCCAGTGCGTAAGGCGCGGTATGCGAGGAGTTGCCCCTGACCTTATTGTTTAACAAAAGATGAGGGAAAAGCGATGCTCCAATGAGCATGTCTATGTTTCCAGGAACGGCGTAAGTGTCGTCCGCCAGAGTCAAATTCTTAAATTCAATCATTGCCAAGGTGTCAACCGAAACGGTTGGCAACCGTTCAGTGACCCTATCTACTACTAGTGCATTTATATCAAAGTTAACATTACGATCTATCCGAGAATAAAATTTTAAATTTATATATCCCTGTGACGCTTTACTAGTACCTCCGATGCCTTTAATTACAGGACATGAAAGTGACCTATTTATTACTAAGCCTAAGCGCTGACAACATTGTCGCGTTATAAAGCTATTTTGGGCTCCGCTGTCCAGCAGTGCACGGACGCTTTGTTCGTTTCCACGCGAATCCCTAACCAAAATACGTGCCGTACCCAGTAACACGGTTGAAGGAGGTTGTGCTCCCATATTTGCCAATGAGCACAGAGCGACATCACCAGGTCGACCGCTAGAATCGTTGACCTTAGTAGGGGTGAATTCCTTGTCCGCTTTACTTGACGCCGCTATGTTGCTATTTTCAAAATGTAATAGCGTGTGATGTTTCCTAGCGCACTTGCTACATACGGAACTCGAATTGCATTTTGCAACTAAATGCTTATCGCTTAGCAGTTCAAACATAGGTTGTTTGTCTTTACTAATTTATAACGTTCGCTGGTGAATATTTACGAAAAATCGCACAATTATATAAATTACCGTGTTTATCTTTACATACTATACAAGTATGCTGGAGTGATGTTGGCGTAGCGGTTACGTAAGTTAACGACCCTGCTATTTTAGATGGTTGAGTCTGTCTACGGTCGACGCACCTTTTAATCTCCTGTTTAACGTTCGGAGAGCGCTGCATCACCTTTATTTGATCTCGCACGAACGATGCTAATGAATGAAAGGAAGGCATCTCCGAGGTACGATGCTCCATTTCAAACGCACGCACGGTGTCGGGGTCTAATTTCTTTAGTGCAATATGGAGAAACACCACGTCCATAAGATCATTAAATTTCAAATTCTTAAGTGCAGCCACCGATGCCACAAATTTATCTAGAAACTGCTCTAAGCCGTTGATGTTCGCGGATGATATAGGTTTAAGATCGAATATCTGGTTCAAATATTCGGAAGCTAACATTCTCCTATATTCGTATTTAGTTTTAAGCGTTTCGAATATTAATAAGTAATTGTTTGCTGTAGGTGTAAAACCAGAGCAGATCGACTGTGCCCTGCCACTAAGTTTACTAATTAAGAATATAATTTTTCAGCGTCCGATAACGATGGGTTATTGTGTATATTGTTTTGAAAACTACCGAAGAAGAAGGGCCACGTCTTAATATCACCATTGAATACCGGAATATCTATTGGCGGCAACCTAATTGAGTCACTTGGACGTACCTGTGTTTCCGGCTTTGCTTCGTTTTGAGATTGTAGGGATTTCGCAGTTCTTTTCATGCGACACAACATATCTTCGAATGCCAGCAGCGTTTGGTAGTTCACTATGTATTTCGGGTCGATTTGTAATTCCAAATGATTAATTTGGTCTAATATTCTTTCGTAATCTATCCGCAAAGAATCTACCGTTTCGATTTCATTCAAAAAGGTTTCCCGCACTGCTTCTATATTAATGTTCTTTATATAATCACTTATATTCTGCATACGCGAAAAGAGTATGTCCCTCTTGGCATAAAGCGTTTTAATTTTGATTTCACTTCCACTAACTGCCATTTTAAATTATTATAATAAAGTTATATTAATCACAATTAATCTCACAACGCACAAACAATGAAGGATGGACACTCGGTATGCCGTATTACGTAATTAAATCGAACACTTGCACAGCGAGTCAAGGTGACGCGTCGTTCGCTAAACTCAATATTTTTATCAAGATTGTGGGGTAAGCGTATCAAACGGTTCCTATTACACTGTTTCAATTATTTAATAAGCTTTAAATTTAACCAAATACGAGCGCTATAAAACGAATAATTCTGTTTGCGAGTACCTAATCCAAATTTAAATTTAAACGAACACTATTTAAGTCTATTCCATAAATTAGAGTGCATTATCTAATTAATTAATTCAACAATTCGACCAAATCCTGCCGAAGTGACCATAAAATGGTGGAGCCACGTGTCTAAGGCTGCCGAAAATCTAGTTCCCCGGTCGAACCTTAAACCTATTACGCGAGATATTAACTAAAGTGGACTGTATATGCGATTGCTTCTACGCTTACGTAAAAGCGACTACTATAGCATGCGGTACAATGCACTCGCTCTTCCCTAAACTAAAACTATTATTGTGCCAAATCGATAAAAAGGAATCCTGCCTGATTAGGAGAACACAGAATTGGAGCGGGTTAAAACAATTATATTAATCAGGCAGTAAATAAAGGAATATTGACTCACCGGGGTTTTTCTATCCTGTTGAGCACTATAGCTGCAACTTCTAGAACTACTTCTGGAACACTCCGGAGAGAGGCGATGCGCGACTATATCTCACACGAGGTGAGGCAGGTTTCCTGGAGCTCGACTGCTTCCAGGCTAAAGCGGTTTCTACTAGCGATGTGGTTCCAACAACGAGCGCGGCGGGAAGATGCTGTGTGGTTTCAACGACGACTGCGACGGGAAGAGGACGCGCATCGGTCGCGCGTGCCTTATATATCCTCGGTTCCGATGATTACGTGACATTCTAGAATCATCTTCTTGCCCCTCCCACCCCACCACCCCGATGTGTCGATAGGAGGGTATGAATGATATCGTTTTCGGAAAGGAATTAGCGACTTGGCACCTACACCACCAATATAAAATAAATACGAATGGGTTTCCGCGCAACCACCTCTACTGCTCTCTGACCATAGGTGCTGGATATACGAAACCCTCGATATATGGGAAACTTAATAGAGGTTAAAATAAATGTGATTAAACCCGGTATTATTAGTTTTGTGTACTAAATTTTTAATACATTTTGCATATTTTTTAAAACGAGCGACGACAGTCATGTCCTTATAAGTCCGGACATATTATGTCAGCTTGACTTTCCGCACTGTCGAAACTCTCTTGTCCATCGATGAGTGGTTTAAAAATAGATGCTATAAATAAGTGAAATAGTAACATCGAATATTTTGATTAAATATTTAAACTTGTCATTATTAATCATATTATTATTATGTCGTCTTGCCCCAATTTTTTTCAGTAACAAATTTGTATTGAGGTATACAGTATTAATAGATTGCGTGACTATATATATATATATATATATATATATATATATATATATATATATATATATATATATATATATATATATATATATATATATATATATATTATAGCATACATATATGCTTAGTTAATTTTTATACATTTTTGGATTTCCAAGAACGTATTTAAAGAGTATATTTTCACGATTTTCACACACGCAAAACTTAGTTATCTGATAATTTCAATACGGCCAAACTATTAGGGTTCCGTAGTCAACTAGGAACCCTTATAGTTTCGCCATGTCTGTCTGTCCGTCTGTCCGTCCTCGCTTAATCTCTGTGACCGTTAGCACTAGAAAGCTGAAATTTGGTACCAATATGTGTATCAATCACGCCGACAAAGTGCTAAAATAAAAATTGGAAAAAATTGTTTTATTAGGGTAGCCCCCCTATATGTAAAGTGGGAAGTGATTTTTTTTTTAATTTCAACCCTAACTTATAAAATATATCACAATATTGTTGGAAAGGTATTTAAAAATGTATAGGGGTTTACATAATGATTTCTTATATTTACGCGAACACTACACATGATTAAAACTACTTTTACGGATTTTATCGCGTTTATTTTTACTTTTTATTTTTAATTCCCGACGTTTCTGGCGCTTTCCAGCACCCATGGTCACGGGGGACTGAGATGACTGACGTCCCGATGTCATTGTTAAACCCGGAGTACCTTCAGCTTTTTTAATTATTGTTTATGGTCCGATCTATGCAAAATGAACTAACTCTGTCTTGAGGTCTTGCAGTGGTATGCTTGGGTTTAGTTTTAATTTTATTGATTCCAAGCAGGTGGTAGTACCCAGCCTCCTTCTCTATTGAAATTAGGATGTTTTTTAATTTCAATAGCCTCACGTATCATCCTTGGTAGGAATCGGTGTTCTTTCGCGAGGATTTGTGGTCTATCAAATCTGATGTAATCGTTGGGGCCGTCTAGGATATGATCACAAAACGGGAAGTCTGCAGTTTGTGATCATATCCTAGACGGCCCCAACCATTACATCAGATTTGATAGACCACAAATCCTCGCGAAAGAACACCGATTCCTACCAAGCATGATACGTGAGGCTATTGAAATTAAAAAACATCCTAATTTCAATAGAGAAGGAGGCTGGGTACTACCACCTGCTTGGGATCCTATAATCAATAAAATTAAAACTAAACCCAAGCATACCACTGCAAGACCTCAAGACAGAGTTAATTCATTTTGCATAGATCGGACCATAAACAATAATTAAAAAAGCTGAAGGTACTCCGGGTTTAACAATGACATCGGGACGTCAGTCATCTCAGTCCCCCGTGACCATGGGTGCTGGAAAGCGCCAGAAACGTCGGGAATTAAAAATAAAAAGTAAAAATAAACGCGATAAAATCGGTAAAAGTAGTTTTAATCATGAATAGGGGTTTACTAAAATCATTTTTTGATAATGTCAATAATTTCGGAAATAATCGCACCAAAATTAAAAAACAATGTGTCCCCCCCCCCCTCTAACTTTTGAACCATAAGTTTAGAAAATATGAAAAAAATCTGGAAAGTAGAACTTTATAAGGACTTTCTAGGAAAATTATTTTGAACTTGGATGGAAACAACAGTTTTTGTACAAACTCATAAGTGGGAACACTTATTGTGACGGACGGGAAACTACGGAACCCTACACTGAGCGTGGTCCGACACGCTCTTGGCCGCTTTTTTTTATTTGTTAGGATTTTTAGCATTTTTTTAGTTTTATACGCGGTAGAGCCACGCTGCAGCTATATTATGGTTATAGCACCAATAGTTTGGTTCGAACCTAGAAGGACCATGCTCTCAACGAATACTAGCGCAAAATATCACATTAACGCCGAATACGAAGAGAACTGGCGAAAATTAATGTATTTCTCTTGACTAGAACTTCTGAAGTAATTCTAAGCTTTAAAACATTTTTGTAGGTTTTTTCGGGTCCTTCACAAGGTGACCGTCATTTTAAAATTTTAAAATATATGAATACACCAACAAATAAAAAAATGTTAAGAAATGATATATAAAATTATTGTTCTTCCAAAACTCTGTGAATTTTAATTTAGGAAAAATTCTTTTACGTAAAAATGTTTGTACTTATTGTGATTCCGAAGGTACCTGCTATCTTTATTTTCGATACAAAATATTATTTATTAACATAATTCGTTTTAATTAAAAACACCTAATAATAATATCGTATACTGCCAGATAAAAGTTTGCCGTAATAAATTACCAGGCGCTTCGACGTGTGACGTAAGGTAACAACAGTCGATGTTTCTGTAGCGAAAATCGTTAATTTAGTGTTTTATACGCGTTTAAGTGACTATAAATGTAAATATGGGTAGGAAAAGAAATAAATGTTACATAAGTGGTAAAACAAAGAGAGTTTATCGCATGAACGCTGCTCGAATGTTGTATTTTGAGGTTAATACCAATATTTTTGTAAGGTAATTTTTTGTTTGAGGCTGCCTAATAGGTTGCATTTTTACTCATTTACATTAGCCAAACTTCAGTCAGGGGGTTTTCATGCTGGTCTACCTTTCCGGTGATCCTGTTATGGAATACGGGTACGCGACCACGGCTCCCCGAGCTACTGTTATTCTCATACCTTTCCTGCCGAGATAACAGTATCCTTACACCTACGCTCCTACCCCCAACCTTTTTTTTCCTTTTTCCAAAATGGTAGCTTCCTCTACCAACAATAGCATACCCAAAGAGGGTTGGTGTCAGGCAGGCGGCCGACTGTAAAACTTTTGCCAAATCCCATGCAGTAAACTTATGAATATTACGAGTTGTGGGATATATGACAGGGCTAGGGCGTACCCCGCAGGCGACGCGCAGGAGCAGCACCCGGCTCCTGTGGGAAGTGGGCAAGGGTTGTCGCACCTTACGGAGCGGGTGCGACGTAAGAGGCGAGCCCGTAGAGAGAAGAATGTCAGAGTGAGGTTTGCAAGCTGGAATATAGGTACGATGACTGGAAGAGGAAGAGAGTTAGCAGATGTTTTGAAACGACGAAGAGTGAATGTTGCCTGTTTGCAGGAAACAAAATGGAAGGGCAATAAAGCAAGTGAGATTGGGGAAGGATACAAGTTTTATTACTGTGGAAGTGACGGGAAGCGAAATGGAGTAGGAGTTGTGTTAGATAGTGGAATGAAAGAACGAGTGACGGATGTGAAAAGAGTAAATGACAGAATGATAGTTGTTAAATTAATGATTGAAAACAAAGTAGTGAATGTTGTAAGTGTGTATGCTCCGCAAACAGGCTGTGAAGAGAGTGTGAAAGAGAAGTTTTGGGAGGAATTTGATTGTATGATGATGGGAATACCTGAGAGTGAGGATGTTTATATGGGAGGTGATTTTAATGGACATGTAGGGAGAGTGAGTGACGGGTATGAAAGAGTACACGGTGGATGGGGGTACGGAGTACGCAACCGTGAGGGGGAAGTTCTTCTGCAAGCAGCATGTGCTTTCGACCTGGCTGTAGTAAACACGTGGTTCCAAAAACGAGATCAGCATCTTGTTACTTATAAAAGTGGCCACCACGCGACACAGATCGACTATCTTCTGTTAAGACGGAACCAAATCAAGAGTGTAAAAAACTGCAAATTGCTTCCAGGTGAAGACTTAGTATCCCAGCACCGAATTCTGCTGGCTGACATCTGCTTAACTGTTCGCCTCAACAAACATAAGGATCGTCCCCCACCCAAAATAAAGTGGCATTTGTTGCATAAGGAGGAGTATGCAAGTGAATTTAGAGAGCTAGTTGTAAACAAGATGATAGAGATGGGTGATATGGAAGGAATGAGTGTGAATGAGTGCTGGAAGGAAATGGCTGATTGTATCCGAAGTGTGGCAAGGAAGGTGTTAGGAGAAACAAAAGGGAAGCGTATGATAGATAAGGATGGGTGGTGGTGGAGTGAAAGTATTAGAGAAGTTTTGAGAGAAAAGAAAAATGCCTTTAAAGAATGGCAGAGCGTAGAAGACCAGAACGAATCCATAAAAGAAAGTAAGAGAGAGGCGTATAAAGAATGTAAGAAGAGAGCGAAGAAGGAAGTTGCTATTTGTAGGGCAGAGGCGCAAGATAAATTATATCGGTCCCTTGAAAGCCCCGAAGGTCAAAAACGACTTTTTCAAATTGCAAGAGCGAGAGAAAGGAATGGAAGAGATGTTTCACATGTAAAATGTATAAAAGATGATTCTGGAAGGATTTTGACTGACGATGAAAGTATAAAGAAGCGATGGAAGGAGTATTTTGAGAAATTGATGAATGAGGAGAATGAATGGAATGGTATGCTTGAAAACCCACCAGTGAATATGGGCTTAGTGAGAGAAATTAGTGTGGAAGAAGTAAAAATGGCTGTTAGGAATATGAAGAATGGGAAGGCAGTTGGCCCAGATGGAATACCAGTAGAAGTGTGGAAGTTGCTGAGTGCGGATGGATGGAAGTGGTTGAGTTTATTTTTCGGTAAATTGTTGCAGGAAGAACAAATACCTGAGGAATGGTGCAGTAGTATACTGGTCCCCATTTTTAAAAACAAAGAAGACGTTCAAAACTGCAGCAGTTACCGGGGAATAAAACTCATGTCACATACTATGAAAGTCTGGGAAAGAATAATAGAGAGAAGAATGAGAGAAGAGTGTGAGATAACACAAAACCAGTTCGGATTCATGCCCGGTCGAGGTACGACAGATGCCATTTTCGCATTACGCCAATTGTGCGAAAAGTACAAGCGCGTGCATAAAAATCTGCACATGGTTTTTGTCGACCTTGAAAAGGCGTACGATCGGGTTCCCCGTGAGGTTTTGTGGTGGGCGTTAAAGATGAAAGGTATGCCTGGGAAGTATGTGAGGTTAGTCCGTGCTATGTACAGAGCATCCCGTACATGTGTACGATCTGCCGCGGGAACTACGGGCAGTATCGATGTGGCGTTAGGGCTGCACCAAGGGTCGGCATTGAGCCCTTACCTCTTCCTACTGATTATGGACGCTTTGACGTCGGACCTGCAGGATGAGGCACCCTGGTGCATGCTCTTTGCTGATGACATCGTGCTTGTCGGGGAAGAAGACATCGAGGTACAGAGCAGACTGACGGGGTGGCAACAGAGGCTGGAAAGTGTTGGCTTGAAGATCAGCAGATCCAAAACCGAATATCTGTGCTGTGATTTCGGCGGTCTTTCCAGTCCTGTACCCAAGTCGTTGGATGGCGCTATACTGCCTACCTGCTCAGATTTCAAGTACCTCGGTTCCCTCATTCAAGGCGACGGCGGAATAGATAGAGCTGTGCAGCATAGGATTAACGCAGGGTGGATGAAATGGCGACAGGTCACAGCCACAACGTGCGATCCCCGAATGCCAATAAGGCTGAAGGGGAAAATTTACAAATCGATCATCCGACCTGTCGTCATGTATGGAAGTGAATGCTGGGCCGTCAAGAAGAAGGATGAAAATAGACTGCATGCGAATGAAATGAGAATGTTACGATGGATGTGTGGTGTGACAAGGATGGATAAGATAAGGAATGAGTATATAAGAGGAAGCCTGAAAGTAGCGCCAGTGGTAGAAAAGGTGAGAGGAAGCAGATTGGCATGGTTTGGGCATGTGATGCGGAGGAATGAAAGTCATGTCACAATACGAGTGTTGAATATGAATGTGGAGGGACACACGGGCAGAGGAAGGCCGAATAAAAGATGGATCGATTGTGTGAAGAGTGATATGAGAATGAAAGGAGTAAGTATGGAAATGACGGCTGATAGAGAGGAATGGAACAAGAAGGTTTACTGCGCCGACCCCAGATAATGGGAAATGGTTTAGAGAATGATGAATGATGATTACATTAGCCAAACTGATCATTTATACTTTTCTAGTTTCAAGTGAGAAACACTAAAAATGTAAATATCAAGACCCAGTCAGAAAAGTATGTACAGAGTAGTGCAAGCACAGAGACCGCAAATAATGTCATAGTCAATGTATTGTCCGAAAGCATGGGGTAAGTACATAATTAAGAAAAACCGAAATACTTCGGATGTGAAGTGATTGACCAGTCGGAGTAGTCTTGTGAGAATTTACATACACACTACCTATCCCCACTATGGGGAAATCACCGACTTTTTAGTTTTTTTTCTTTATTATTTATGCAATTTGCATTACGGCATCTTGTAAGACTCACAAGAACAAACATTTTCAGTTATATGAGGTTCTTTACGTACGATATACCAATTAAGAAAAAAAATCGTTATCAATTCAATAACTTTTCGAACAATATTTTATAATGAATAAAGTACAGAATTTATAATCTATAGGAACTAATATTATAAATAAGAAAAAATTACTTAAGAAGTAAGCAATGCTCTCTGTGTTGTTC